>CAUYPK010104513.1:0-10968 GCA_963574355.1 Loris lydekkerianus | reverse complement strand
TTATTAGACCTTTATCGGAGGTATAGCCTGCAAATATTTTCTCCCATTCTGAGGGCTGTCTGCTTGCTTTACTCACTATGTTCTTGGCTGTGCAGAAGCTTTTTAGTTTGATCAGGTCCCAATAGTGTATTTTTGATACGGCTTCAATTACTTATCGTATATACAAAATTGAGAGAAAGGAACTAATTTCAACTGAACCCTACTTTGTCTCCAGCTCTGTGTTTGCCATTGTAGTCAGTCTTACCAGCTGTATGACATATAACATTAGGAGCATTTTTTACTGATAAGGAACCTCAGTACCTCACCCCAAGATCACCAGCTAGGTGAGATAGAAGTGTGATTAAAACTCCTGGGTCCGTGATATGGAAGCTCCTCTTTTTCACAAGACCTCTGCTAGGGCCCAGTGAGAAAACAGACTCAGTCCATCCCTCTGTCCACTAACTCATTACATTTGCAGGAGCTGTTACTAGAGCACCTGTCCTCTCAAGAGTGACACTTGCTTGTTTATCTTCACAGCTGCCCTGGTTCCTGGATGAGCCTCCAACACCCACACATCCCCCCACGCCACATACAGAGGGTGCCAAAAAATGTCATTGGCACTTTTCTTTATATATGGCACTAGCTCATTCTATCATCATAACCTCTTGATATTTGCATGTGGCCTCTTTCACATCAAGTAAATTGATCTTGCCCATCTTCCAATCCTGTGTGCCTGGAAGTTAAGTGATGGTTGATTAAATAAATAAATTAAGTAGCACTTCCTTAGTGTTTCAAGATTTTTTCCTCTTATCTCTTCCCCACATGTGGTCCCAGCCACCAGGTCTGACACCCTCACTCTGGGAAGCACCTGTCTTAAGTTGGAAGAGTTGCTGGCACGCCACATGTGCCTGCTCCATCCCAGGGGAAGTGTCAGTGCCACATGGCTTCTGCTGTCTTTGTCACCACTATGACTTTTGGCAAATTTCTTTAACTCCTTGAATTTCCATTTCCTATCAAAGCAAAGTTTGAGTTATGAAACAGAGGAATTTTCAGCCTATTCTTATCTGCTGTTTGCATTTCCCCAAACTTTCAAACTGCAAACCTGTTCTTTATCCAAGCCTTAAACCTAAAGAGGAAAAAACTCTAAAAAACAGAGAAGAAGAGTATGCCTCTTAACTGGTCTGAACACACAAAATAAGAGACCTCTGAGAGAAAGTCATTCATCTAGAGAAATTTGGGGAGGTTTTCCTAATCACCAATCCTGTTTTATAGCTCTGAGGCATCATGCTTGGGCAGGCTGCTTTGAACTTGGCACCTGGGACGTGCTCTGCAAAAGTCAATGAATCGGCCCAGCTGTGTTCAGTTCTGGGAGATGGAGAGACAAGACAGGGGAATACACTCTCAGCTTTCTACCATAACTTGTAACTCTCTTATCTCAGTGATACAATTTTGAGCTGTGTCTCAATTTTTGTTATTAGTAAAAATAATAATAACTTGAATTTTGCAAGTGATTCACTTTCATTAAAAAAAAAAAAAATTAGAATGGTTTCAAGTTTATTCTGACCAAGGCCAATAATTTCTATCACCTTACGATTTCTTGAGTGAAAGAAAGGGGTGAATTTCCACAGAGCTCTCAAGGAATTTCACATAACCAAGAGTATCTTATCTCTGCCACAGCCATGGAAGGAAAGTATGGCCACAGGGTTGGATAGCTTACATGCCTGTGAAAGTTATCTCTTTTGTGTGTTCTATAGGTAAATGGACATATTTGGGAATATCAGCACTTGGCAGACAGTTTCCTTGACCAGCTGAAGAAAGTGATGCATTGGGAAGGCAATCCAAGACAAAAGGAAAGGCCTTGTTAGTATTCAGTTAAAGCACTTTCCTTTGATTAGAGAGGATTTGATGGTTACAGCAGTGCCTTTTGGATTATTTTCACTGTGACATCCAGTAAGAAACATACTTTACAAAGTAACCATGGTTTATATATGTATAAAATAGTTTGTGCATAATGACACACAATCATGCGCTGCATGAGGTCTCCGTCACAGTGCACCACATATATGATGGTGGTTCCAGAAGATTATAACAGAGTTGACAAATTCTGTTCACCTAGTGATGTCATGGCTGATGTGAAACTCACATGTTTATAGTGATGTTGTTGTAAATAAACCTATTGTGCTGGCAGGTGTATAAAAGCATAGCACATATAATTATGCACAATATATGTTACTAGTACTTGATAATGACAATAAGTGACTATGTTACTTATTTGTACAATTACTATACTATACTTTTTATTGTTATTTTGGAGTGTACTCTTCCTATTTATTTTTAAAAAAGTTAGCTGTAAAACAGTCTCAGGCAGGTCCTTCAGGAAAAATTCCAGAAGAAGGCATTGTTATCACAGGACACGACAGTTCCATTCCTGTTACAAGACCTTCTAGTGAGGCAAGATGTGGGGTAGGGGACAGTGATGGTGATGACTCTTCATGACAGTGATGGTATAGGCTTAGGCTAATGTGAGTGTTAGTGTCTTAGTTTCTAAAGAAAACATTTAAAAAGTAAAAAGAAAAAAAAAGAAGTAAACAATTGTTAAGAAAGAAAAAGGTTTTATAAAATAAGGATATAAAGAAAGAAAATACTTTTTAACAGATATACAATCAGTTTGTGTTTTAAGCTTTTATTACAAATAGAGTTAAAAGTTAAAAAATTAAAAAGTTCATAAAATAAAAACATTATGGCCTGATGGGTGAATTTATTTTTGAAGAAGGAATTTTTTTTTTTTTTGTAGTTTTTTGGCCAGGATTGGGTTTTAACCTGCCACCTCCAATATATGCCTTACTCCTCTGAGCCACAGGTACCGCCCAAAGGAAAACTTTTAAAAATAAACTTAGTGTAGTTCTATATGAGGCCTAAGGTAAGAGGATTGTTTAAGCACAGGAGTTGGAGCCTGAGCAAAAGCAGGACCCCATCTCTACTAAAACTGAAAAAACTAACTGGACATTTTGACGGCCACTGTAGTCCCAGCAATTTAATACTTTGGGGGCTGAGGCAGGAAGATCACTTAAGCCCAAGTGTTTGAGATTGATGCTTTGACACCATGGCACACTACCCAGTGCACAGAGTGAGACTCTGTCTCAAACAAAAAACGAAAATAAAAAATAAATAAATTTAGCCTAAGTGTACAGTGTTTTACAATCTACAGTAACATAAAGCACTTCCTACTCGCTTCCTACTCACTCACTGACTTACTCAGAGCAACCACTCATCCTGCAAGCTCCACTCAGAGGAAGTGCCCTACACATGTGTATCATTAAAAAAATATATTTTAAACCATATTTTACCATACTCTTTTTATGTTTGGACATGTTTAAATACACAAACATTTAACCATCATGTTACAATTGCTCACAATATTCCACACAGTAGCAGGCCACGCAGGTTTGCAACCCAGGAGCAGTAGGCCGTCCCCCACCGCTGAGGTGTACAGGGGCTACACCATCCGAGTGTGTGTAGGTGCCTCTGTGATGTTTGTACAAGGAGGAATACATCTAAGAACACATTTGTCAGAATATATTCCCATAATTAAGTAACACACGGCTGTATATGCATATATTATGGTTGGCATGTTACCAACTCTGTAAATAAAAATTTAACAAAACTATGCTTAATCTTACTGTGTTTGTGACTTTTAAAACTGTCTACATAAAAAAAATAAAAAATTTTTTTTTAAGTTTTATCTGCTATTCTTAAATTGTTTACATAATCATTAATGGGTTGCAAATCAAAGGTTAAAAATATTTCTTCAGGCCAGTTTTCATTGCCCATGCTTGTAATTCTAATACTATGGGAGGTCAGGAGTGGGGCATCCCTTGAGCTCAGGAGTTCAAGACCAATGTGAGCAAGAGTGAGACCCTGTCTCTACTAAAAATAGAAAAATTAGGGCAGCACCTGTGGCTCAAAGGAGTAGGGCCCTGGCCCCATATGCCAAAGGTGGCAGGTTCAAACCCAGCCCTGGGCAAAAACTGCAAAAAGAAAAAAACAAAAAAAGAAAGAAAAATTAGGTTGGTGTTTGGCAAGTGTGCCTGTAGTCCCAGCTCCTTGGGAGGCTGAGATGGGGGATTGCTTGAACCCAGGAGTCTGAGGCTGATGCCAGGGCATATTACCCAGGGCAATAGAGTGAGACTCTGTCTCATAACAAAAAAATTTTTTAAAATATTTCTTCAGAAGTATCTTCATTTTTGAGCATTGAACTTGTGCTTACTATTAATTAGCTAAAATTTATCAAGCTAGTGATGAGAGCTAGGGTTCTGGCCAGCCAACCAGGATAGGGGAATTAGCAGCACTAGATAACTAGCTTGGCCATAGCAAATGAAATAAGAAACACTTCTTTCCATGTACTAGAACTCAATGAATTCTATAAAACAGTTAGCCAAGCAACTACTCTTAAACCATGTATAAACATACTGTCCTACTTCATCCCAAATGTATAAGTCACGATACTGTTATGTTGATCAAGTCAGTTGAAAAGAATGAGTCATTGAGATACTACATTATCTTAATGTGCATTCTTAATAAGTGAGTGGCTGGAATTTTAATGTTTTTTATATTTATTTTTAGTTATTTTAGTTAATTTTAGTTATTTTTGTCTAGCATGTGTAAAAATCCAATAGGAGAGTATCTGATCCTCTTCAAACTTTGCTTATCCAATTTTGTCCCCAAATTATAGGCTAAAAGTTTTGGTTTTCAAATTTTAGAAGTTTCAAATTGTGTATCATCCAGACAGTTTTTTATGTGAAAAATATTTTTTTATTCTACTCTTAAAATGTCTATACTAAAAGATAATTTCCCAGATTTTTGTTGTTGGTATTAATTTGGGCCCACTGTGATTTTTTAAAAACAAGAACAAATTTTCTTTTCTTTTTTTTTTTGAGATACAGTCTCACTCTGTTGCCCAGACTAGAGTGTCTTGGCCTCAGCCCAGTTCAAAACAACCTCAAACTTCTGTGCTCAAATGATCCTCCTACCTCAGCCTCCCAAGGAGCTGAGACTACAGGCATCATCACAACACCTGGTTAATTTTTTTCTATTTTTAGTAGAGATAGGGGTCTTGCCCTTGCTCAGGTTGGTCTCTCAAGGAATCCTCCTACGTCCGTCTCCCAGAGTGCTAGGATTACAGGCATAATCCATTGGGCCTAGCAAAAAAAAAAAAAAAAAAAAAATTCATTTTTTTAAATTCAAAATAAGTGTTTCTTTTCTGGCAGTTTCCTTAAAACATGTTCTGAGATACAGACTTTTGCCATATACCAATTCTGACTAGCGGAATTTAGGAAGCAAACACTGCAGACTGAGAGAACTGGAATCACTTTATATAAATGCAAGAAAGTGGTAGAAGGGATGGGACTTTGAGTTTTTGAAGTAGACTTTGAGTTTTTGAATTAGCTACTTTTGAAGTAGCTAGGCTGCTGTTTTTGGGGTGTGGGGTGTGGTATATGCATTATAAGGTAGAAACTAGATTTTGTGATCCTTTTAAAACAAGCTGATTTTTGCCCTTGGGATAGCGCTGAGTGCAGGAAAGTAGCCCAGTGTGGTGCCTGAGAAGGGGTGTCTGTAGCAGGAATGTAAATTAGATATATCATTAAGTTTCTATCCTGTGTAATTTGAAAAAAAACATTTCTTTAAACTAATATTGTGGGGAATGGGCTGTGAGGTGGCAGGGCCCCCCACAACCTGAGAGATGCTCAGGGAGTGACCTCCAACCACTTCTCCTCCTTCAAACAACATTCTTTTCACCTGCCAGAAGTCATGTAGCCCATGCATACTTTTCATATTATCAGCAAGCTCATAGTTTTTCCTCTTTAAGATTGATCTTTACCCCATATGCTAAGACTTATGTTATTTAACAACCTTGTTAAGATACTATATAAATAAAACTGTTTCCATGGTTCGGTGCTGGGTGCAGCCATCAACTCATCAGCCCTCCCAACCCCATCCTATCCTTTGTCTCTTGTATGTTTTATGCCTTTTGTGTCTTTCTTCCTCATTTCCCACCATTCCTACTCAGATTATTTCTCCTTCCTCGTGCTGGTTTGTGAGAAATATAGAGTACATACAGGCTTTTTTGTGTATGAAGAAATACATTTCTATTCATATGTAATTATTTTCTTATTTTAGCAATGACTAGAGATGTGGATCCAAGATTGGACCATTCCAGAAGGCTGAGCAACCTAATCTCATGCTGGCAAAAATAAAAACACAAGCAAAAACATTAAAGGAATTTGAGGCTGAGTGTGGTGGCTCACTTCTGTAGTCCCAGCACTCTGGGAGACTGACATGGAAGATCCCTTGAGCTCAGGAGTTCGAGACCAGCCTAAGCAAGAGTGAGACCCTGTCTCTACTAAAAACAGAAAAATTAGCCAGACTTTGTGGTGGGCTCCTTTAGTCTCAGATACACAGAAGTCTGGGGTAAAAGGGTCTCTTGAGCCCAAGAGTTTGGGGTTACTACGAGCTGTGATGACTCCATGGCACTCTAGCCTGAGTGACAGAGTGAGACCTTGTCCCCCCCCCCCCCAAAAAAAAAGAAACAAAGAAAAAGAAAAAAGAAAAGAAAAAGGAAAAGTGTAATTGAAGCAGGTCTGGTTCAGCCTGTATGGTACACTTCAGAAAATATACTAGTAACTCTTGTGATTGACTGAACTGGGCCAAGGATGAAGTCCATGCCCAAGAGTATGGTGCACATTCTCCCGAGGAGAATTTGTACAGCCACTGTCATTCATCCTAGAATGAAGTTAATCCTGAGGCAACATGTGGGACCAGCCTTGACAAGAAAGACCCCTTGTTGTGGGTGATGGGGCTGCTGGGCTCAGATCCTCACTTTGAGGTTCAGTTATTCTGCATTGGGGACATTGCCTGGAGCTAGAAGCTTTCAGGTAGGATTAAGGTCTAACTCTAGAAGACCTAGCAGCCATCATAGTTAGGTTCCTGTTACATGTGTTGCATTTCTGTTAATGTTAAACTTTCCACAGAGTCTCTCTGAAAATAATAGTGTCATCCCACCAGACTAAAAATGGGTGAAAGCCCTTCTTACACTGTCTCTGTGCCTATTAATATATAAAGGTCAGATACACAGCTAAAAGTATTTCTTAGGGCTTAGTATATTCTTTACATACACTTAAAGGAGAAATATATTTCTAATCAAATAGAGGTAGCTACTTCTTCAAAAAAATTTTTTTTAAAAATGAGTTAGTAATTTTCTACATATGAGCTAAGTATCTCCCATATATTATTCTGATCATGGTGAGTACAAAATTTCAGATTATAGGTTTTATAAGCAAAAGACCTTTTTAGTTCTGGAAAACACAATTCTAAAATAGAGAATAATACCAATTACAACACTTTAAGTAGTTTTTAAACTTATAAAGGTGTTGTAAAAATTTGTTGAACAATCTTCTTGACATTTACAATTATCTTCTTAGTAACCCTTTAATCAGAGATAATTGAAAGTATTTACTAACAATTCAAGAATTTAGGAATTTTTTTCTTTTGTTTTGAACTTTTTTCTACAGTCTGTGCCACCATAACCAAGAAATATGAGAGGAGAAAAGGACCTCTCCTAGCTTTTTCTGTCACTAGGCAGAGTTGAAACTCAAGGCTCCATAGGTGACTGCTTTAAGAAGAGATGAATGGCAGGGACCCAGGCAGCAGAGACATAGATGTATTTGTAACCTGGAAATTTTAGTGATTTCCCTGTTAGGGTAAAAACTGGGCCTTCTTCTGAATAAACATGTCCAGTGTAATTATTAAACTTAAAAAATGCCAAAGTAAAAAAAAAAAAAAAAATCCTCACATTTGGAGCCCTGCATATGGAAGCTTTTTTTCTCTTCATAGGAAATCTCTGTGGCTCTTTGTTCCCATCAAGGAAGAAAATGTGCTTGTAAATTTCACCCAGGAGAAAGCCATCTGCATCCACTGCATCAGGAAGGAACAGATAACTCCCCAGGAACATATGCCAAAATGCTAGAAACTTGACCAAAGGCCAAAGGGCAGGGGTGGGGAGTGGGGATGGAATTAAGCCCAAAAAGCAAACTCAGTCTGGCAGAAAATTTCAGTGAGGAAGTTCTCTGTGCCAACCTTGGCCTCAAAGAAAAATACTCCACCCTCTGAAGTTGCTAAGATGGCAAGGGAGGCAGTGCCTCTATTGGCTTTCAGACCTCCCTCCAGACACACTTCTCCCTCCCCATCCAACCAAACAAACTCCCCGGAGCACACTGCACATGACTCCCTCACTGGCCACCAAAGCAAGCTCTCCACAGCACACTGCACACGACTCCATATGCACAGAGGCCTGCCCTGTGTGCCAGGCAGTTGTTTATTGCATGATTTGAAAGGAACCAGGGGAAAATCTCAAGGTTTCTCAGACTGCCTGGTTGGGTGACTAAGATTCAAATATTACTAGTTCATTCCTTTATAAGAGGGAATATGCTCACCCTGAATTTTTCTTTAAATCTGAACTAAGCCCAGGAGGATATTTGCAGACTTGAGGTCTTACTCCTACACACAGGGACTCTTAAGGGAATGATTCAAATGAGAAAGAGTAGCATTTGCTTCTTATTCCTACTTCTTAAAGGGAGAGTAAAGTGTTTTTATACAGCACAACGTAATTTACCCCTCATATGAGACAGAAAGGGAAAGTTGAAGCTGCAAAAATCCTTGCCAGCTTTTTTGAGATGGCTGACTAGAGGCATATCATGGATACCTCATCCACTGAGAAGAACTGAAATAGTGGGTAGTACAATCACAATCCATTTTCCAAGAGGGACCATGGGAGTTCAACAGAAATGTGACAGGAATATCAAAAACTAGGAAGGAGAAGCAAAAGAGGGAGCCTATTTGGCCAGAATTAGCTGCGAGTGGCACACCAATATGGGAGAAGATGAGTGAGAGATTTTCCATGGTCTACTTTCCCACAGATGAATCCTACCATCCAGGTTGTGGGAGAGCACCTGCATCCTCCCAAACCCTGAATCTGACTTAGGGAGCAACCAGAAAACCGTGGGAAGGAATGGCTCCCAGGAGGGAGCTCACCCTGGGTCCCCTACCCTTTCTCAAACCTAAGTGGCTACAATGAGATGCCATTTTTAATCCCAGATTTAGCAAACAATGCATCATCTGGGGACTCAGAAGAGCTGGTCTTAGGTGTTAGAGAAACTCGGCCCTTTTTGTGTGGAACTGCAGCATGAGCTGGTGGGCTCCTTGCAGGACTGAGAAGTGAGTGTGGAATGGACTATGGCTGCCAGTGCTGGGAAGTGGGCACTGCCCTGGGACCTGGTTTGTTGCACAGATATAGCCTTTAACTGCACAGAGGATATCATGGCCCAGGGCTAAGTCATTGGATAGGCATGGACTATTGTGACAGCTAGGACTAGGGAGCAATCCTTGCTGGGGTAGGTATGTGAGAGGGACATGCATCCCCCACCTGCTGGCTAAAGCTCTGGCCAGTGGAGCCGATCCCACCCTTCCTCTAGCAGGACCTCAATGTGGCAGCTTCCACCCCTCACCTGAGCATTCTGCCAGGAACCTGAGTATTGCCTCATTTTTAGCTGTCATGGCAAGTGCATGCACTCACTGTTAGGGGGCCTGTGTGCAAGCCCACTGGGTCAGGCTCTGCCTGGCTTTGTCCCTCCTTTGAGACACAGCATGTAGTCCAAGTTTCTGAGGATTGAACAGCCCAGTCTGTGAGTATTCCTACTGAGTGACTGAGGTTGGGCCTCAACATTCATCATTATCCCCTCAGCTGGCTCCTACCTGCAAGTGCTACCTGCTGGCCTGTGGGCTGATCTGCACAATCCATTGCAGCCACTGCCAACACAAGTGCACAGTGCTTAGGACCCAGAGAGCATTTCACTACTGTTACCACCATTGCCCAGGCCATGCCAGCTGCCCAGGGACTTGAGAGTCCACAAGGCCTGTCCACCGCTTACCAAAACTGGCTTGTGAGAAAGCCACCCAAAGAGTCCACTTGCCTAGAGGCCCAAGTTTCAGCTCACCTGCAACTATCAACAAAGGTACCAGTGTATGATTCCCTGGGGCACAAGGATAGACACATGTAGCCCACCATTACTATTGTGGAAGCCTGAAGATGGGCCCATCTATCATTCTAGTTCTCAGCACAAATTCACCAGCTTCCACTAATAAACACATTCTAACACGCCAAGGAGATCACCAATACCATTAACGCTGTTTATAGCCAAAGAAATCATACAGGGACTTCACTACTGCATGCATCCAGAAGCAAAGTCAAAGGGCACTACCCAACCAACACCACGGATACACCTCCGGAGAAATTCATGCCCAACCAAAACCACAGATACACCTCCGGAGAAATTCATTTCCAATGAAAGCAAATTAAAAAATACAAAGTGACTGTTACACCAAATTTGCATATGTCAATGTAAAGACATGGAAACACGAAAAACAAGGAAATATGACATCCCTAAAGGAACACAATAATTCTCTAGCAATAGATTTTAACCAAAAGTAAATCCTTGACATCCCAGATAAAGAATTTAAAATGTTGGTTTTAAAGATGCTGGAAGAGAGATGGAAAAGAAATCTGAAAGTGAATACAAAGAATTTAGTTAAGCAATTCAAGATATAATGAGAAATTTAACTAGAAGGTAGTTATTAAAAAAAAACCACAGAAATTCTGGGACTGAAAAATTCATTGAAAGATATAGAAATTATATTTTGAAAGCTTCAACAATAGACTAGAATATGAAGAAGAAAAAATTTCAGGACTGTCTTTATCCGATAGAAATTAAAATTAATAAAAAGACAGACTCGGATTAAAGATGGCGGCTGAGTAACAGCTTCCCTGTAACTGGGCCTGGCGAATCTGGGGAGACAAGACTCCAGACATCTCTGGCCGGTGGGACCTGCCTACAATCATCCCTTTGAGGACACAGAGAGCTAGCAAGGGACTTCTGG
>CAUYPK010104502.1:0-26985 GCA_963574355.1 Loris lydekkerianus | reverse complement strand
AGCTCACAACAACCTCCAACACTTGGGCTTAAGCGATTCTGTTGCCTCAGCCTCCCAAGCAGCTGGGACTACAGGCACCCGCTACAACACCTATTTTTTTGGTTATAATTGTCATTGTTGTTTGGCAGGCCTGGGTTGGGTTTGAACCCACCAGCTTCAGTGTAGTGTGGCTGGCGCCCTAGCCACTAAGCTACAGGTGCCGAGCCTTACATGTCTTTTAAATCTCAACAGACACCAAACACTTTTTCCCTGTAGTTTCTATAATCTTGTTTTACTCAGGTTTTTCAGAGAAACAGAACCAGTAGAAGAAAAAGACCGAGTGAGATAGAGTGAGATAGAGATAAAGACAGAGAGACAGGGAGAGAGAAATAGAAAGACAGAGAGAAACGATCTGCCGTCTGCACGCTGGAGAACCAAGAAATCCAGTGGTATGATTTAGTCCAAGTTTGAAGACTCGAGAGCTGTGCTGTCTGAGGAACTAGAGAAGATAGATGTCTAGGTTCAGAGAGAGAGAGAATTTTCCCTTCTTTCAAATTTTAATTCTATTCAGGTCCTTGGCATGTTTGATGAGGCCGGCCCACATTGGTGAGGGAAGATCTTCACTTAATCCACCAATTCAAATGCTAATCTCTCTTAGAAACACCCTTACAGACAAATCCAGAAATAATATTTTACCAGCTATCTTGAGCATCTCTTAACCCTATCAAATTGACATATAGTCATCACAAATCCTCATGAAAAAACAAGTTTGCTCAACAATGAAATAGCAGTGCAAATTGAATAACAAAATGGAATTTGGGGTGGCTAATGAAAAATGGAGCCAACAAGAATTATGGTGACAGTGTGCTACATCTTGGGAGAACAACAGAAGATCATCCCGACCAAATACAACTTCAAAGAAACAATGAGGAGTCTTGATGGAGACAAACAATAAAGTGTAGTCAGATGTGCTCCAAATTGGGAAACTCCCAAACTAGGCAAGACTATGGGCAGAGGCCAGTAGAGTACTAGGTTAAGAAGTGTTCAGTTCTTTAGGATGGAGAAAAAAAAAAGCACAAAATGAAGTTAAAAATTATCTCCTGGCTGGGAATGGTGGCTCACACCTGTAATCCTAGCACTTTGGGAGGCTGAAGCAGATGGATTGTTGGAGCTCAGGAATTTGAGACCAGCCTGAGCCAGAGTAAGACCCCATCTCTAAAAAAGCAAAAAAAAAAAAAAAAGAAAGAAAATTATCTCCTCTTCCTGAAAACACCTTTCATGATCGGTTTCATCACTCATGTCAGGAGTAAGAGTTTCAACACCCGGTTGAATGTGGGTACTATGGTTTCATCCCCACAGCCAGGAGCCAGGGGTGGCCGGGTACCAGGACAGAAAAAGTCTTGGCTCTCTCTCTTCCTGTGCTCTCTGCCACCATGGGGAAAAGGTACAAAGAAGACTTCTCTCTGAGTTGAGGCATCACCTCAGAGAGATCTTTAAAGAACCTAAAGAATGGAGTAGGGCAAGGGGAGCAGTTTTTAGTAGAAGCTAAAAACAAAATCTGCTTGTTCTATGTACAACCAGCTCATATCCCTGGCTCCCTCTTCATCTTTTTCTTCTTCTTTTTTTTTTTGAGACATTGCCTTACTTTGGCACCTTGACTAGAGTGTTGTGACATTATAGCTCACAGCAACTTCAAGTTCTTGGGCTCAAGCGATGGACCGTCCTCATTTTCTCTATTTTTAGTAGAAACTGCTATGGCTCAGGCTGGTTTCAAACTCCTGAACTCAAGCAGTCCACCTGCCTCAATCTCCGAGAGTGCAGGATTATGCAAGTGTTAGCCACCCCACCCTCCTCCTCTTCACTTTTTGAGGCAGGGTTGGGGTGCAACCTATATTATATTTGCTCCCCCTGCCCCAGCAGGATAGTACAGGCTCCACTGCATGCTGTCCTTTTATAACCTTGACTCCTGGAGTGTTAGAACTGGAAGGGATTGTAGGCGCTGTTTGGACCAGTCTAACCTCATTCATTTTACTACTTAAGAAGCAAATACTATCCAACTGACAGCATGAACCCCAGAACCTTGAAGTTCGATCTCAAGTCTGAAGTTCAATCTCTGGACCATCTGGCTATCTCATTTGAAGGCTGCCCTGCATGTTTGCTTTTAATCTGATTTCACCTATGTGATGAGACATTGGCTGCAGTATTTTGGAAAAGATCACTGGACCTGGAGTTAGGAGATTGAACAACAAACCCCAGCTCTGTCCCTGGTGAGCTATGTAACTCCAGACATTACTAAGCTGTCTTTGCCTCAGTTTCCTGATCTGTGAGATGGGAATAATAATAGGACCTACTTCTCAGGATTGTTGGGAGAAAATTAAATGAGATGGCAATATGTAAAGTGCTTGTCAGGTGCCTTGAGCAGACAACACTCAAGTGTTCTCCCCTGCTCCTGCAGCTGCTAAGAGTCCCCCCCCCACTTTGGGGTTGCAGCAAATTTAGAGTAAAAATACATAAAGTATCCCCTTAATACACATCACAACAGTGGCAGCTTTTATTCACTGCACAAGGAGGTACAGAGAGTTATAAACACTGCCTCTGCGCTTCTGTACCTTGCAATCTAATAGGAGGGAAGACAAAGATCCCTAAAATTATAATTAAGGCAAATCCATGATTACTCAGGGCCAAATGACTGATGATCCTAAGAAGGAGGAGTTGGTCTGTGAGGGGTGGTCTGAGAAAGTGCAGAAGAGGACATGAGATGTGAAATGCACACAGGGACTGGGACATTTCTTTTCCTAACCTTCCTAAGAGGCTCTTCTCACTGCCTCAGAGCATCCTCCCACCAGCCCAGCCCACCCTCTACCTTGTTACTGCTGCCTCCTGGGGGCAGTAGCCTTCCTAGGGCTCTAGGGCTATAACCCCTTGGGTAGTCTGGGGTAGAGGCAACCATCTACCCCAAGGCACAGTCAAGAAGGCCTGAGGGTGAGCTGGGTCCTACTGGAGAGGAAGTAGATCTGTCTTCTCCAGAGTCTCCAGCCTGAATAAGCAACTGCCTGGATGAAGAGAAGGGAAGAAACCAAGGAGAATTATTGTCCAGTGAAAACTCTGAGTCCAAAGTGGAATGCCTATGATGGCCATAGGGACACAGGGCCCTAGCCTAGTTCTGTGTGCCACAGACACAGGAACTATCTCCAAAAGCCACAGATCACAAAGCTTTAGAACGGGTTGCCTACCTCACCAGTGCTTCAGCTCTCCCCCCCCCCCCCGGCCTACTTCCCATAAATATATAATAAGTATGTTCATGTTTTCCCACATAACAAAAATTAAAATCTCAACGCTCTTTAAAATTAATAGGTAACTATTTTGGAGAATATTCTTCAATTTGGGTTTGTCTGGTGCTTTCTCATGAATAGACTGAGGTTATGGGTTTAGGGGGAAATAAAGGGAGAGTACTGTGCCCTCCCCACTGCAGCATGTCCACATGCCTTACTGCTGGTGATATTCACCTTGACCTCTTGGTTAAGGTGATGCTTGTGAGCCTTCTCTACTATAAAGTTGCTGTTCTCCCCTTTCCATATTCAATTTGTTAAAAGCAAGTCACTAAGTCCACGGGGCACTAAAGGCAAGAGGAATTAAGCTTCACCTCCTGGAGGAAGGGATATCAGAGAAACTATGATAGTGTGTTAAAACTACCACTATAATTGGGTGGTTCCTGTGGCTCAAAGGAGTAGGGTGCTGGCCCCATATACTGGAGGTGGCTGGTTCAAACCTGGCCCCGGCCAAAAACTGAAAAAAAAAAAAAAAAAAAAAAAACTACCACTGTAATTCATGTGGGGCAGTTACCCAAACACTTTGCAAATATGCTGTTTTTCCTTAAATTTTATCTGCTGCTTTTAGCATTCATCAGTGGATCTTGCTTATAGCAATTATTGTGATGATCTAATGGTGGTTTTCTATTTTCTTCATTCCTTCTACATTTAATAATTAGAATTTTTGTGCAAGAAAGATTTGCCCACCCATTTAGCTATGTATTCAATCATTTATTTATACCGGTATGGATTCATAAGGATTTATTTTATTCTTGGAGTTATGACCCAATAATATCCTCATTTATTATTAAATACACTATTGAAATTGTTTCAGATTTGGCCATTGGGAGCTCCTCTCAGGTTGGCTCCTGTGGCCTTTTGATTTGCCTCATGCCACCTCCTCTTTTTCAGCATTTCCTTACCCTCTGGCACTGCAAGTTGCTCCAAGATCATCTTGTATGTGTCCTGCCCCAGCTCAAGAATTAGCCATTTTCCAAGGTATTAGAAATCAGTTAGAAACCAAACCTGGACACTAAATATGCTTGTTGATAATGAGGTGTCACTTATTTTAGTCCTCTTTGCAGACAAAGCTAGGAAATATATGAGTATCTACTAAACCATATATGTATTTCTGTATGTATATGTGCATACACACTCACATATACCTATCATATAGATGACTATAGATTATAAATCTCTGTAGAGATCTCCAGATTTCTATGCAGATGTAAAGATATTTATCTATATAGATCTATTACATATGTTCTATGATGTGATGCACACAACATGAGGAATGTCCATAAAGTATCCAGCTACACAGCATGAAAAATAGAGACATACATGACTAGGTACTTTCTGGACAGCCCTTATACACATATAAATTGAAAATGAGTTTATACAAACCCAGGACCAGAGGGTTCATTCTAGCCTTCCCACCACCACTATCCCAACCAACCACCACCACCCCTTAGAGAAATGTGCCTCCTATTAGCCACAATTCATTTACTTATTTGTTCAACATAAAAAACAAATAAGTTTGTTCCAAGTATAACAAATAAAGTAGTTGCAGAATCACTAACCTGTAACAAGTTCATGGCCACCCCCAAGGCAGCTCATATTCAGTATGAACAAAAATGAATTCTCCATCCTATAACCAACCCCAACTTCTCTCACTTCTCTCCATTCCTCTCTTTCCTTTCACACTCCCTATCTCTGTGGCTGACACTGCTTTCTCCTTCTATGCATCAGCTGCCCAAACTGCAAATATGGACACCATCACTGACCCTTTCCATGGCCAATCACCAAATCTGGCCTCATCTCTTGCCTCATCTCCCCTCCATCTCCCTTTCTTCTCTTTCCTTCCCTTCCCTTCTTTCTCTCTCTCTCTCTGGCAGTGCTGATCAAACCATCTCACTCCAATCTCCAGGCAAGAAGATCTCTCCTATTAGTGATGAGATTGTCTGCTTCTCCAGGTCAAGGCCCCAGTGTGATGCTTGTGTTCCCAGTGCCTAGTACAGGGCAGGGGCCTTATAGGACATTTTTGGGAATTGGTTAAGGGAACAATCAAACACTGAGGCCACTAAAACAGGCTTCCCCCAAAGGCAGCCAAACCCTTGTGCACCTTTTGCCTCTGGCATATCCAGGAAGTCTCATTGACAACTTTGAAGAGTCCAGGAGGAGGCTCCAAGGTATCACAGAACCCACTCCAAGAGGCGCCCAAATCTAATTGGAAAGCCGCACAATGTGTCACTGCTCAAATGTCTTGGAGGCCCGGAGTTCCAGCTAGAAGAAGGAACCTCAGTAAGTTTCAAGGACAGCTGGTCCTGCACTGGGGCTCCAGGCTATGACTGAGATCATCCTCAAATTATCTAAATAGCAGGACAGGACCAGGTAAGGAGGAGGATGAGTTATGATGTGACAAATGTGTATGCCCTTCCCCTTCCCCACATACATTTTCCAGGTGATCCCTCTACTCAGGGCTACCCAGGCAAGATTTGGAGAAGAAGACTGAAAGCTATTTTAGAGTCCAAGAAGGCAAGGAATGACACTGATAATTAGCGGATGACTCTACGTCTTAAACTTTCCTGTGAAACAATCGTGCAAAGTACTCTTCAAAATACAGATTCCTGGGCAGCGCCTGTGGCTCAGTGGGTAGGACGCCGGCCCCATATACCGAGGGTGGCGGGTTCGAACCTGGCCCTGGCCAAACTGCAACGACAACAACAAAAATAGCTGGGCGTTTGGGCCAGTGAGTGCCTATAGTCCCAGCTACTTTGGAGGCTGAGGCAAGAGAATCGCCTAAGCCCTGGAGTTGGAGGTTGCTGTGAGCTGTGATGCCATAGCAATCTACTGAGGGCGATAAAGTGAGACTCTGTCTCTAAAAAAAATAAATTAAATTAAATTCAGATTCCTGGGCTTTCCCCAGAATATAATTTAGTTAATTAGGGGTTGCCTGGGAATCTGAATTAAAAACAGAAACCAAAAAAACAACAACAAAGCAACAGAAAAGAAAACCCCAAACTTCCTTAGTAATTCAAACACAAGTAATCTTCAGACTCCAGCCAAGGTCTTTTCTGACACCACCTGGAGACCTCACCTCTTTCTTCTCTCTCACTCAACTATAACCTCAGAGAATTACATGTCCACAGAAATCCTAGGAAGAGAAAATGACCCTGGGGTCCCCACATGACCCCATTCAAAGGCCCAAGGATTGGCATTCTAATGAGAAGAATGTACTGTGTGGGCCAAATGGGCAAAAGAAATCCCATTCAGAGTAGTCCCAAGGAAGCAGACATGAGCTCAAAGTGAAGAAGAACCTTGTGCTGAATCTGCTATATCATTCCCTGCTTAAGACCCATGGTCTACTGGGAAAGTGCCCATCACCCGGGCATAGTTCTAAATGCCCTCGTGGGGCTACAAGCTCCTCCAGAATTCAGCCTCTATTCCCCCTCCAGACCTAGCCCTCATTCTAGCTCCTAACCCCACCCCTCAAGCAGAACCTCTCTTAGTTCCCCAAGTGTGCCAGGTCCTAGAGGTCTGTTATCCTTCCTCATTTGCCCCTCCCTCCAGGACTTTGCCTGGTCACCATGCCTGACTTGCCCCCCCCTATTAGCCTGGTCAATTCCCAGCCATTCTTTGGGTCTCAGTTTCAAAGTCACCCCCTGAAGTTCCCTCCGACCCTACAGCTGGATGGAGCTGCTTTCTATTCTCCCCACATCCTATATCAAAATTGCTCAGTAGCGGCCATCCCGCCCCCCACAAGGTTTGATGTACCCTCTATACAAAAAATATTTAGTGAGTTGAATTGTGATGAACTGATTGCTTGCTTTTGCCTATGAGGCTAAGGATTCTCCCAGACCCACTGGCTGGCACTTACTAGCTGCTCAATAGATGTCTAAGAGTGAATGAACAGCAGTGCCCTGCCAGAAAATGGAATGGTCCTCCCTGAGAGGCAGTGAATCCCTATCACGAGAGGCAGTGAGTCCCTATCACGACAGCTTTCATTCATATAGAGGCTAACTCACCTTGTCAGAGACCTTGGTGGGGGGCGTCTTTGAACAGCAGCCAAGGCCCAGTGGGCCATCACTGAATGTCAGTTTAGTTTAAAGCAGTTTGTATTCAGGAAGATAAAGGAACTTCATTGCAAAGCATCAACAGGCTAGGGATCACCCTGGTTCTCTTGTTCTCTAATCCAGAGTCAGCTTCGCTTACACCCACTCCTGCACTCCTGGGTGCTTGCCAGGACTCTCTGAACTCACTGGGCATAGAGAGGCCCCACCAGCCTTGGGGCAAGACAAGTTGCCAAACTGTCTTTTAGGTGTGGCCCTGCAGCAAGACCCAGCCGACTCAAGCTGCATACTCAGTGCCCACTGTGTGCTAGGCTCCAGGTGAACAAAGTCTGACTTTGCCTGCCCGCTGGCCTCACAGGCCATCAGGTCAGGGACAAACCAGGTTTCCAGCCAGGGGCTGCCAGTGGTGATGGGCATACCAGATTCTTAGAAGGCAGCATCAGTGTGTGTATTTGCAGGTCAGGCCAGGAACTCATACATGCCCTGAGCCCCAGGGCAGGTGGCATTCAGAGCCTACAAGAAGGCTGCTTGGCCATCTGCAGTCTACCTCCGCAGCACAGATCTTTCCAGAATGTCCCTCACAGTCCCCAAAGGTGGGACAATCCAGAGTGTAGTGGACCCACACCACTTCCCCTCCCCCTCTACCCTCACTCCAGTGAGATGAGCTTCAGGGGCCCGGCCTCTTGGGTCAGGGAGTCTGGTGCAGCCTCGGGATACGAGCCCAGAAGTCCAGCATTCAGCCTGCTGTTGATTAGCTGTGTAACCTTGGGCAAGTTCTTTCCCTTCTCTGAATCTCAGATTCTTCCTCTATAAATGAGGGAGAGCAACTAGAACAGTGTTTTCTCACCTTGGCAATGACTCAGAATCATCCAGGTGGTAGCAAGACAAAGGAACTTGAAAAAACAGATTCCCTAGCCCCTTGCCCTGAGATGCTCCTTGAGACATGAGACATGACCTTCCCAGCTACTCCCCATCTCTTTCCAACCTTCTGCCTCCGTGGGCCAGAACTGGAGTAAGCTGTTCCCCCTACCACCACCACCACACCAAAGAGCTCTGGAGCCTGAAGCACTGGTGAGTGAGCAGTTTATTACCCATCAACCTGTCCCAGCTTCCCAGCACTGCTGCAGACTGTACACAATCTAGACACATCTTCACTCCAGCCAGTTCTGGCACCCAGCCTCAGCTTCCACCCACATCCCTGTCTTCCACACTCTGCCTCCTCAAGCCCCCCAAGGCAGCACCAGGCTCTAGGGCCACACCTCAGTGGGGGCTGGGAGGAAGACCCGGAGGCAGGCAGAAGCTAGGGAAAGAGGAACTGGAGTTAGCCCCAAGCTTCTGGAGCCACCACCCCAGGAAGGAGGGAAAGTGGACGCTGGGGCTGAGGTTGCCAGGTGATGGTTCAGGCAGGAGGATCTTCTCCAGGAGGTGCAGGGAAGCCACTCAGGTCTCGGCCAATGATCTCACTCACTGCAAAGGAGGGGCAGTTGAGAGATTGGGCTAGAAGTAGGTCCCCGGACTCCCAATCCATTCCAGACAGGGCTTAGTCTAGGAGGTCTTTAGGCTCCTATTCCATTGGCTTTGCTTCCACCAGGCCTCAGTTTCCCCAACAGGTCTTGATACTTGCTCCTAATCTTGCCCAGCTCCATCCACATGGGCTCCCAGGCCCCCAGCTCAGCCCTTTCCTTTTGGTTTAGGCAACTGGTATCAGCAGGGCTGAGGTGGGTATAGCCAGTGGAAGAAAGGAGAGGCAAGTGGGAAGGCTCCTCATCATCAGTCCTGACCATAGGCACCATGCTTAAGGGAAAGCTGAGGCATGGGGAAGAGTGCTTGACTGGGACCTCAGCAAGCCACTGCCCTTCTCTGCAGCTCAGTGCCTGGCTTTGCAAATTGAAGGAACTAGATAGAGTGACCTTGAAAGCAGTTCTAGCTCCAAGATTTCGTGATTTAGAGCAGCGGGCAGAGGCAGGAGAAAGGCTAAGCCAGGGAGTCCATGCACCCTTCAGAATTAAGTTAACTGGATTCAGATTGTCACATGGCTAAGAACTTGCCTCCCGGGACCCTCCAACTCGCCCTGAGAGACCAAGGATGCCCAGTCTCTGGGAAGTCACATTCCACCCTCAACAAACATGCACAGCAATCTCTTGCACACACTCACACTCACCTCCCCCAGTCCCACACCCACCTTCCTCCAGCGTGATACCCTGGATAGGGACACTGTCTCGGAAGCCGCTGCTGTAGCCACCCCTGGATTTCTCCTGCTCCGGGGCCCCCTCCCCGGGGCCATAGCCTGGCCCTACCTCATTGTAGCCCTCAGCAGGTAGGGAATGTGCACCACTCTGGGAAGGGAAGGGGCCTTCAAGTGGTGGGGATGCAGGAAGAGGAGGCCGAAAGGGGGCTGGAGGAGGGAATGGCAGCCCCAGCGGAAAAGAGGAGCCCCGTCCTCCATATGGGTCACTGGGGAAGGGGCGGGGAAGAAAGGAGACCGGAGGTGGGCGGGCACAACCTGTGGTACCCCCAGTCTCAGGGAACATTCGCAGACCCGGTCTGTAGGATGGTGGGGGCCCCGTCTGGGGGTACAGAGGGGGTGTGCCATAGCTGAAGCCTTCTGACAGGTAAGAAGCTTCGTAAGCAGGGTCTTCATGGGGAAAGGAGGGGTAGGGGGGCCTGGGTGGTGAGAAGTCCATGTCAGTGCCAAAGGGGGGCCCCGATGCTGAAGGGAAGCCCCGGAGAGATGAGTCCGGTAGGGGCTCCTCCTTGCAGATCACTGGGAAGGTGGAAGCAGGAGGGCACGCTGGTCAGAGGTCTGGCAGTCCCCACATTGTACAATCTTCCAACCACCAGCTCCTCCTAAGTTCCATCCATGCTTCAGCCCCTGAGAAGGGCAGCAGGTCTCCCTTCTACCCCTGCCTCAGCTCCCCATATCCCTACAACCCCACCATCCTAGAGCGCACCAGGCAGGAACTTGAAACTCTGGGTAGGACTGCGCTTCCTCCGCCCATTGGAGACATAAAAGTAGACCTGGACTGGCCGGGACACCCGCTTGTTGCTGTACTCAGGGACAGTCAGGGTCAGTGTCACCTGAGAAAGAGCAGAAAATGAGGCAGGGCCATCTTGGGAATCTAGGCTCAGCTCACCCTTTCCAAAGGCCCAAACTCAGCCTCCTAACTTCTTCCATTTAGGAGTAAAGTTCATTCCCCAGAGATGAACCTGCTTCCGGAGTGACCAGACTGCCTCCTCCAGAAAATAGTGGCTCTGGAGTCCATTCCCCTGGGCAAGGGGACCCCATTGAGAATCCCCTAACTTCTCCATCCCTGCCACCCAGGTGACACTGGTACCTCGTTGCTCTGCAGTCGGTTCACGGTAGCCTCCTCCTCCCACTGCAGTTTTCCATCTGCATGGGGGGTGGGGGGGATAGGTGAGGACAGACAGCTCCAGCCCAGCTCCAGGGATCCTGCCCAAGCCCCCTGTCATTTCCCCTCCTGGAGAGCCAAGGCCAAATTCAGAAGGACTCTAGAAGGTCTGCACACAAAGGAGCCCACTGCATCTTTACTTGCTAGAATGGAGGAAGAAGGGTTTTAAACTGTTTCCAGGGTACAGGGAAGCAAACTGAGACCAAGGGAAATGGCAGGAGCACCCCAGGAACCAGATGGAGTTAGTGACAGAAGCAACTCTTGAACTCTCCCATCTAACTCCCAATATCACCTCCCATGATAATGCTGGGAGAAAAGATCAAAGGTAGGAAAAGGGTCCTAGCTGGATGGGTAGTAATGAGACCCCCATGTCTCATGGCCCAGAACCTCTGATGATGCTCTCACATGGTCACAGGGTACTAAATTCGAATATAGGGGCTGGTGTTCTTGGTGAACAGGATTTGGGGAGGGCAAAGGTCTCAGATTGATGGCTGCACCTGGAACCCTCAGTCTTCCCTTCCTCCACCCCTGCAGCTTCATCTTGGGGCACCTCCCAGGCTGTCTGAATCACAGTTCTGCCTCCAGGCCCATAAGCAGAAGGAGCTCTAGAGGGAGCAATGAGGGTGTAAGTCACCTCATGTGCCATATCTACATGGGGGTAAATTATCTCAAAGCAGACTCCTCTTTAATAAACAGAATGTGTGTACCTTACATTTGTTTAGCATTCTCCTCATTTTAGATTGCTGTTATGCCCAACCTCCCACAGGAAGCAGACAGACCAATAGGAAAAATAGTCTGTCTCATTTTACAGAAAACTGAAGCTCAATTGGCCAGTTGATTGATAGTGCCAGAGATCTTTTACCTGCCAGTTCCAAGTTTTTCCTGCCTTCCCTCTCCTCCCCAGTAGGTACTCACCAGGGCCCCGCTCAATGAACACCACCTTGGAGTCCGGCAGGAAATTGGAGCCAGTCAGTACCAGTTCCTCCCCTCCTCTCACAGAGCAGGCACTAGGGCTATAGGCCTCCACCTGGGGCAGCTCCTGGGCTGAGCGCTGGGCTGCAGAGCAGTGCAAGGAAGAGACCCTGCTGGACTAGGGATAGAGTGGGCAGCCTCCTCTGCCCCACCCTCTTATAGGGTCCTGGGGGAGCCCTCTTCAGTGGCAGACACACAAGTAAACCAATAGCATCCATGGGGTCACACAGACCTTGTAAGGAGCCACTCCTGGAGCAGGGTAGGCCAGGGAGTTACCCAAACAAGTGCACAGAGCCATCCAAGGGGCAGGGAGGGTACTGGGTCACTCTGGTCCAACCCAGAGACAGAGACTTTGGCAGGAGCAAACTATGGTAGTAATTTGCTATGGTAGAAATAAAAGCTAGGTCCTCCTTAGGGCTACCCGAGACATACAGGACACAGGACACTATGCAAAGGAAATGGGCAGACAGGCACACCCACAGACAAAAGAGTCACAAGAGACAGAGAGATGGCCCAGGGCCTCTTTGCTCACAGCACTCGATGGGCACTGATGCTGTCTGCACTGAGACGACTTTCCCGCCTCCCTGGGGCACGTGTACCCGGAACACCAGCCGCACACGAGTGTTTTTTCGCCCGATGTCTGTTTCACCCTTCCGAAGCTCAATGTCTGAATTCCGAAGCTTCAGGATCCCAGCACAGTCAATGCTGAAGGCAAAGGATGGATGGCAAGCCCTCCTCGCTGAAGCCAGAATGGTGACACATCCTAAAGAGGGAAGCTCCCATCCTCTACCCAAAGGCCTGAATGACCTTCTAAGGATGTCTCGGGGGCTATTTTCTAATCCAGAGAAGGCCTGTCCAGGGTGCTTCCAGCCCCCAAAACCCTCTTCAACTTGGTGAGAAAGCATGAAGCCAGCTCCCAAGGATGATGCTTAGCTCTTCTGGGAAAAGCAAGAAGTGGGGTGGCTTAGGCCCAGTGAAGAAACCTGGTCTAAAACCTGAAGACTGAAAAGAAGGGTGGGGACCTACTTGGCCGCCATGTTATTCTCAGGCAGCAATGTCATCTCCAACACCTTGGTGCCACTGACGACAGCTTCATAGCTAGCTGTAGCCACCATCTTGCCTGTGATACGGTGCACCTGATAGAAGGCATGAGGCCTCAAGTTCCTTTCATCTGCAGTGCCAATGAACATCTGTAGGGTCAGCGGCTTCTCACTGTAGCCTAGGAGCTGACAAGGGAGACAGAGGCCATCTAATTGAAATCCCCACAGTCTCATCCTTTATCCATCCCTGGATTTTCAGTCCACCAGCAGATGGGGATGGTGAAAGATAAAGGATATCCTGGAAGAAAATCCCTGGGGAACTGGGCACCCGTTGTGGAGAAAATGTGGCCTGGAGCTCACAGTGTTATTCTTGGAATAAAGCCCAAACTGGGCTGGGCATAGGGGAAGAGTCTCCAAGAAAGACTGGCCCAACTCAATATAGAGAAAACCTAACTCCCCATGACCTTTGGCCTCTGCCTAATCCTTCCCCCACATCTGGCAGGCCACCATTTTCCAGAGTAGAAATGAGGCTGATGTCCCATGGGATGAGTTGATTGGGGGTGGAAGGACAGAGAAATAGAAAGTATATCCGGGTCCTTGAAGGGCACCCCTCCTCCCTCTCCTCCAGCCACTCCTCCAGGCGCCGGCAGGATCAGAGCTGAAAGGGGTGTGGGAAAGGGCAGTGCCAGGGTTCTGCACAGCTGGAGCCCATTGTAGGGATCTGGGATGGGAGAGGAGAAAGAATATCAGGCCTGCCCCCATTCCTTACCTTTACTACAGGGTGACCACCAGGGGCAGCTTTGACAGCTCCACGGCTGCCCTCTGTCTCATAGTGGGCCCTGTGGTGGGCTCTAGGCTGCACCTCAATCCTCAACTCCAGCTGCTCATACTGGCTGGGCAAAGGCCAGTCCAGTGGGGGCAGGGCAGAGGTCCTGGGTAGGAGAGAAGAGCACTGATCATCTGCAGCCTCAGATCCCAGTCAGGACCATGCTGGCTCTATGAGGAAGGAAGGGTGGGGGTCTAGGAGAAAGAGGAAAGACAGTAGAAATAAAGAAATCCAAAAGCCCAGAGGGGGAGACAGGGAACAGAATCCCTGCAGATGAGAGTATGGTAGATGGCAACAGGCCTGAAACTCCCTTCTTGCCAGCTCTGAGCACAAGCCTCTCGTAATCCCAAGACTTAGAAGGGAAGAGTAAAGAAATGCCACTTCATAGGAGAAACGACCTTAGATCTGAACCCTTCTTTTACAAATAAAGAAACTGAGGCCATCAAACACTGATGTAACCCAGGACTGAGCACATTCTGCTCCCAGAGCAGCTCCCTTTCCACTAGTTGGGGCTTGACAGGTAGAGTTCCAGGGAGCTAAGGGGTTTCGGGTGAGCACTTAACACTGAGCTGTGCTCCTAGATACCTTAGGTCAGTAGATCTCAACTAGAAACTGCCTCTCAGGTGGTATTTGGTAATGCATGGAACAGTTTTTATTGTCACAACTCAGGTGGAGGTTGCTACTAGCATCCAACAGGTAGAAGCCAAGGATGCTGCTAAACCATCCCACAATACCCAGCACAGTCCCAACCAATGATGAATTATCCTGCTTAAAATGTTAGTAGTGCTGAGGTTGAGAAAACCTTGCTCTATGGGAAACTCAAGGCAATGGGTATTAAGGTTTCCTTACCCTAGAAATTTTTCTGGTTGGAGCCAGCTCATTCTGACATCTCAAGGTTCAGGATTATTAAATGGGCAGAGTCTTTGAAGATGAAGGTTTAGAAGAACTGAAAGTTTTAATATGAATTCTTTGACTTGTAAATATTACTATTTTATCCAAATTAGCAGTATACTATATGTTTAAGCTACTAGATGAGGCCCTAGAAATTAAGGGGGAGAGAAGGGGGACTTCATGCAACAGAGTATAGGGCTGGCACCAGCCTACTAGGCCAGAGCAGAAGGCTGAAATTCAACCTAAGTATCACACCCACCCACATGCCAGCAGAAAGCATGGAGGACATCCTGTAGGAACTGGGTGGGGGGACCTTTTTTCTAACTAGCCCACTGGGAGCTATTGCCCATTCATGAATCATTGGTCCAGAGGGGCGTATTTTTTCTAATTCTCTTTAAAACCAGGTTGGTATGGGCAGCACCTGGGCTCAGTGGGTAGGGCGCTGGCCCCATATACCAAGGGTGGCAGGTTCAAACACAGCCCCGGCCAAACTGCAACAAAAAAATAGCTGGGCATTGTGGCAGGCACATGTAGTCCCAGCTACTTGGGAGGCTGAGGCAAGAGAATCACCTAAGCCCAGGAGTTGGAGGTTGCTGTGAGCTGTGATGCCACGGCACTCTACCAAGGACAATAAAGTGAGACGGTGTCTCTAAAATAAATAAATAAATAAAATAAAACCAGGTTGGTAGCAGCCGCCATGCAGGTTGCAGATTTTGAAATGTGGAGGATGTGGAACTCGGACCTTACTTCAAACCTATTCCTTGATCCTCCTGCTCCCCTAGTAGGATGGCTCAAGAAAGTAGTGGAACCAGGCACAACCCTCACCTGAAGATGGGACTGTGTCCCCCAATCCGGGCCTTGGACCAAGCAAGTGGGGAAGGCACCACCAGGTAGTCCATGCCGGCCACCTCCTTCTGGGGACCTCCAGGAGGAGCCACAGACTCTTCTGTTCCTGAGGGCAGCTTCCCATTGCATGGGGCAGTCTCCTCAGATCGAGGCAGGGCCACCGCCTGCTCGCTGGAAGTCCGCCGTGTTTTCTGGGGGATGCTCTCAGCTGGTGGGGCCCCCACATAGTCAAAGGGACCAGGAGAGCCAGGATCTCGGACCAAAGGCAATGGGGGTGGTGGAGGTGGCTCAGGCCCCTCTTCTCCCAGGCTGCCACGGCGTGATAGAGCTGGAGAGGCTGAAGATGGGGTGCCGGAGCTAGAGTAGCGCCGCTTGCCACAGGGAGAGGCAGGCCGGGGGGAGGCTGGTGTCGGCCCAGGAGCACTGAGGAGTAGCCAGCTATCCTCTGGCCCTCGGCCTCCAGGGCTTGGACCATATAGGCTCCAGGGATCCTCGGGTGTCCATGGTCTAGGGGAGGCCCGGGGTGAGGGCAGTGGGGAGCCCAGGCCAAAGCGGGAAGCTGCTTCATTTAGCTCAGATTCTACCTCATCACAGGCTGCGTACAGAGCTGCCTCATCAGAGGCATCAGAGAAGAAGCTCCATGAGGACAGGCTGCTGCTGCCAGGGCTGGGGCTGAAGAAGGCACCCCTACTCTGGCCCCCTGTCTCTCGGTAGCCCCCAAAGCCTTCTGGTGTGGGATAATCTCTGGGAGAGCCATCCCCCCAGGCATCAGGGTTGTCCTCTAGAGCAGCAGGTGGGTCAGGCGTTGGAGAGATGGAGGTGATGCGGATGCTGGGACACTCAAGAACACGGCCACCCCCAGCACCCCCAGCTCCTCCTCCTGGCACCCCCAGCCTCACCGACCGGGCAGGCTGGCTCTCCCAGGTGCCAGGTGAGGGAGCCGGGCGTGGTGGTGGCGAGTGCATGCCAGGCCGAGGAGGTGGAGGTCTAGGAATACCAATAGGGGCAGGGGGTTCCCCCAGGACAAGCCGGCAGCATGGTGGGGCATCCTCTGAGTCCAGTTCTGTCGAAATGAGAGGGGGGCAGAGGGAGATAGGGAGAGAGAGAAGCCGGTGAGATGTGTAGGTTTCTTGAGTGGCCAGCTCCTGAGTCCTGCCATGCTCCCTGCCCCTCAGCAAGGAGAGGCTTCTGAAGGGACCTTTTGAGCCACAAGACAAAACAAATTGGGACCTCGAAAGATGAAGGAGATAGATGCAGTCATGTCAGGCCTTTCCCCCACTGGCTCCTGGATCCTAAGACCTAGGGCATCCGACTGGTGCAGGTCTTAGGTGAAGAAGGTGGGTCGAAGGGGGCTGGAGCTCGGCCTGGAGGCGTGCTTAATGAGGCGGGCTGGGCTGGGGGCGACTCACACATGAACCCAATTAGCAGCGGTTCCCAAACCCCCAAATGGCGCTGGCAGGAGCCCCAGTTGCCATCGCAACTGTGGCTAAGAAGGGGGCGCCAGGGCTGTGGTGACGAGAGGAGGTGGCTCCTTCCTCGCTCCCCCCAATTTGGGGGCGGGGGTGCAATCGAGAGCGCCATGAGTGCAGGGCCCAGCCAGGGAAGGGGGGGCGGCGGGCTGCGCGGATTCGTGCGAGCGGCGGCCGCCGCCTCCGGCTTGGTCACCGCCATCTGCCTCTCATTGCGGCCAGACGAGGGAGGGGGAGGGGCTCCCTGGCTCAGCCCAGCTCCCTTCCCCAGCTCCGGGCGTCCAGTTTGCTGGACCAGGGCTTGGTCCGCGAAACGCAAGCTCCAGAGTCAAACCTCCCCTTCCCCTGACTGTGTCCTGTACTCCAGGGGCCGCCTTTCCAGCCCGCCCCCCGTTTCAGTGACAGTCTACCTAGCCAGGAGGCGGCGCGCAGCCAGCAGCACCCCCACCCCCACCCCAGTCACGACCTAAAAAGGAGAAAGTGGTGCCCAGGCCCCCAGCCTCACTTCTGCAGACCAGCTAGGCCCCCGACTCCTCTCAACCTCTGACCCCCTCTTCCCCCACCCCAGGCTCGATACCCTAAATTCACCAGACTCAGGATCCCCAGGCACTTCTCTCACTGACCCCAGGACCCCTTCCCAGACCCGCACTAACCTTCCCCCGACCCCCCCGCACCCAGCGGGGGGGCTTCCTTTTCCTCCCCGAACACCAGCTTAAATTCCAGCTCCTCATCCTCGCAGCTTGCTGCCCCCATGGATCCGGCCAGAGCCCCCAGGTCCCGGCCTGCGTGGGAGGGGGGAGCTCTGGAGGCTGCAGTATCTTCACCCGGGTGGCTCCCTCCCTCCCTTTCTCTGAGATGCCCCCTCCTCCGCCGCTGCCGCCTCCCTCCGGACGCCCCCTAGTTATTATAGAAACTTTTCCAAACTTTTTTCTCCCAAACTTCTTCAAAGCGGGGCCCCCCCAAGCCTGTCCCTGATTGGCTGCCCAGGATGCTCCAGCCCCTCCTCCAGGGATGAGATGGGAAAACCACGCGCCCCTCGTCCTCCCCCACCCTCCCTCCCTCTGTCCTCTCTCCAGTCCCTCCCCCTCAAAAAAAAAAAAAAAACTGAATTGGAAAACGGTTCCTTAAGCGAGATACGACCCTAGAGGTGCCTATTGGCTCACAGTTGTGACAATCATTTCCCGCAGGGAGCCCAACCTCCACCTTGTCTCAGTTCAGAGCTCTGGGTCCGAGAGCCTTAAAGGGGCCACATCCTGGGCCCTCAGTGTAGAAGGCCCACGGAAGACACTTCCTTAAGTTCTAAAGATTTGTGTAGCCAGTATCTCTCCTTCCTTTTCCCTCCAAGCCTGAAACCAGACAGGCTCTGGGGTGCAGAGTGGCTCCAGACTGCTCTGAAGAGGAAAAGGCCATTCCTTCCAAGTCCCTCGCCCAAGGCTGTTCTGCCTGAGCCTTCTGGAAGCTCTTGCCGGCCAAATCAGCGCTCCCATCCGCCATCCCTCCCCTCATAGGTGAAGAAAGTTCAGCCAGCCCGGATGCCTCTGAGAGCAATCTGAACCAAAGAGGTTATGCGGAACTGTTCAAAGGCCCACAGCTCCGATGGGCTTAGATCCAGGCCAGGCTTTGCTGCGGCCCTTGTCCCAGCCACCCAGAGGGGCCATTAATTAGCCTCCCAGGGAAGTGGACTCCCTCGTCTCTAAAACTGTAGTATGGAATAAATCTCTGATCCGATGGCATCTGGCTCCTGCTCTCCTAAAAACTCCTGACCAGGTTTACTAGCCACACGACTTGATGGGCCCCCGGGCCGGACACCTGTCACCTGGGCGGGGAGGAAGACCCGAACTGGAGATTCCAGGATGGACATGCATGGAGGATCCTGTGTTATGTGAGAGGGAGTTAGATGGGTGATCCGTGATTTCGACAGGAGGTGCTGCGGGGTGTTGAGAGGTCGGTTACCATTTCCCCAGAATCATACCGTATGCTTCAAACCTCTAAAAGGCCACAGCGATCTCCAATTTCAAAATTCCTTCCGCTGAGGGCAGGGCCCCCAACAGCGCCCAGCCCCGCACCTGAAGAGTTAAGCGGCGGCCCCCGGCTCAGACGTTTACAAACACTCGGGAGTCGGGCGGGGACCGCGCCCGTTACTCTAATGAGAAACAGGCTCTGCCGGGCTGGAGGAAGAGGGGCGGGCTGGCCCGACCGGCCAGAGCTCCGCAACGGCGGAGGCGGCTCTCCTCCCTCCCCTCAGTCCTCCCTCGGGCCCGCCCAGGGGACCCCGCCCCCAGCCCCCGGGGACCCCGGTGACGTGCAGAGCAGCCCCGGCTCGCAGCCCAGGACTGCGACGCTGGAGGGGCGGGGAGAAGAGGCCGGGCGGGCGGAGAGAGAGGAATGTTCCGAGACACGGCCTGGTTTGATTTTTCTTTTCTTTTTTTTTTTTTTTCCCTTTGGTTGGTCGCCTCAGATTACATTTCCCTTCCAGCTTCATCTCAGAAATAAAGGAAGGAGAGACACTTGGGAGGGAGAGCGAGGAACACCTCGAGACCAGCAACCAGCCTGCCGCTAAGAGGGAGGCAGAGGAGGGGGAAGCGGAGGCGAGAAAGGGCAGGAGTAGAGACCCGGAGATCAGCCCCTGCTACGCCATACCTGCTCCTCCCCATCCCACCCCACCCCCGCGCGGCACAAGCAGACGCGCACATTCTTTTCAAATGTCATATTTCCTTTGATCCTGGGCAGCGTTTCTCCATGTGTCTGGCTCAGCTCCTGCCCAGCCAATCGCCTCCCCCCTCACCCAGCTTTGTTTTCCAGGAGAACCGTCTCCCTCCTCCCAGCATCTGGAAGGCCCCGAGGGCTGGCGTCGGCCTGCATTCCCCTGATGACTCTGGCCTCTCTTTCCAGTGACTCAATTTCCCCTCCTCGGTGGTTAGGGGGTGAAGATGGCAGGAACAGAGGGGAGAGTTGCTGAGCTCAAAAGTGGTGTGAAAGAGCCCAGACTGCTCAGACTGCCAAGCTTCTCTGGGTCTGGCGGGGTAGGGGCGCGGCGTGGGCTTCCCCTCCTCTCTGAAAACTCTCCAGGCTGTCTGGGCTGAGGACGAGGGATGGAATTTATGACTTCTGTAAAGTCCTGCCTCGCTGGATCCTGGAAAGAGCCGGTGGTTGTAGGTTTGTCGCCCCGCACTTCTGCCCCCTGGCGACAACAAAGTCCCAGCTTCCCTTCCTCGCCAGTTGGCGGTTTCTCGCGCCGCCTAACCTAAGTTCTTGCTCTGCTGCCTGCGGATGCACACACATCTGAGCACAGCTCGGGTCGCTTACCCTAGTTGGTGGCGCGCTTGGCCTTGTGTTATGCACTTTAAGAAGCATGATTCAAAGGCCTTGGAGATGGATGTTATTATTCTTTCCTTAATTACGCAAGATTTCTCCATGTAAACGATTCAAGCCACACAGAAATGTGTAGTAAACCGTGATAGGCCACCATTTTGTATGCATTTACTATACATTTACTAACCTGTAACACACAAGCTCCCTTTAAGCACATGAGATCATGCTACAAGCATTTTTTCTTGACCTGCTTTTTCCCCCTCAGTTGACAAATGGCTTAAAGATTATCTGTAATTTTCAGATGCTCTTATCTGAAATTGCCCACCTTTTACTTGATAGACTTTCACAAATCAGTTTAGTAACAGATGTAGAACCCAGGCCTCCAGGATTCTTGTCCAGTGGAAATTCACTGCGTTACATTTTACATATGATTCTATTTTGGTTGTGACTCCTCCAAAAGTAGAGCCTGGGACAAGAACAAGATTGAGTCAGGTAGCTTGTAGTGGAAAGCAATCACAAGGAACAGAAGTGGAGGACTGGAAGATGTGAACCTGAGAAAGGGAAAGCCCATCCAAGGATGTGGTATTGAACTGGACACCACTCTGAGCAACTGGAACATTATCCCACTGGGAAACTTCTGTGGAGCCACATGGAATGTGACTGAAAAGACAGAAGAGGGGAATATTTACTCTCTGGCTTTCACTCCTTTTGTTAAAAGTTGCCTATAAGTGTTAATTCCCTTACTCCTCCAGGTTTACACCGTGTCAGCATGGTGGTGTCCCACAAGGCTGTAGCAAACAAGCCTCTAGACAAAGGCAAAAGATATTAATAGAATCTGTAGCTGGGAGCCAGGTATTGTCTAGTGACCACTGCAAACAGCTGGTTGCCATCCAGGTACCTGGAATAAAAGATGAATGGAGGCAGTGTTCATAGCTTAGTCAGTAGGGCGCCAGCCATGTACACCGAGGCTGGCAGGTTCGAACCTGGCCTGAACCAGCTGAACAACAATGACAACTGCAACAAAAAATAGCCAGATGTTGTGGCAGGTGCCTATAGTCCCAGCTACTTGGGAGGCTGAGGCAAGAGAATCTCTTAAGTCCAAGAGTTTGAGGTTGCTGTGAGCTGTGATGCCACAGCACTCTAGTCAGAGCAACCGCTTAAGAGCTCATAATTATTCTTTATGTATTACCTAGAACAAAATGAGATAATTTCATAGTTAAGAAGAAACAGCTCTATGAGATTCATTGCCACACTATTTTAGAGGTGCTGTTCCTGATGTTGTCTATAGCCTAGTCAGAGCTCTCTGTGACCAGGGACAGTTTTCTCTAAGGTCTCAGTGTCAGCAATAACTATCCTTCTCCTGAATCATCAGGCAAAGAGCAAGATAAAAGAGACATTTAAAAGGGCAAATGTTGGCTTGGCGCCTGTGGCTCAGGTGGCTAAGGTGCCAGCCACATACACCTAAGCTGGTGGGTTTGAATACAGTCCAGGTCCACCAAACAACAATGACAGCTGCAACTAAAAAATAGCTGGGCGCCTGTAGTCCCAGCTACTTGGGAGGTGGAGGCAGGAGAATCGCTTGAGCCCAGGAGTTGGAGGTTGCTGTGAGCTGTGATGCCACAGCACTCTACCCAGGGTGACAGCTTGAGGCTCTGTCTCAAAAGAAAAGAAAAGAAAAGAAAAGAATTCCTGCAGCTGCCTTGGACATCATTTCTCCTTACTCTGACATTTTTGCTTCTCACCCTCGAGTTCATCTAGTATCCTAGTCAGAGGATGGGCTTAGGAATTGAAGTATAGGAGGTGGGTCATAGCAAAGCAGAGTCTTTCTCTCCCCTCTGCAAGAACACAGTGAAAAAAGTTTTGAAGGGTTTGGGTTTTCCCAAAACTTATAGTTCTTTTCTTATCACTTTTCGATTGCCAAAGATCTGATCTTTTTCCAGATCATCATTCTTACTTTCACTGAGGAAACCTGGCAAGGTTGTAAACTTATTTGCAGTTCAACAAGTTAACAACATTAGCTTCCAAATTCAGTTTATATCTGACATCTACAGAGAAAAGGATGCAGGCAGCAGTGCTGAACTTTCTTCTGGGTGGATATACTATTTCTAAGATTCTTATTCTCAATGCCATTGGAAGTAAAAATTCAACCCTAAAATATCCCATTCCTCATCACCTTCAAATTGTTCTATAGGAACTTACACCTGGACCCATAGAACCCATCTAGTTTGCATTGCTGGAATGTGGAAGGAGCCTCATTTCCTTTTGCCCCATAGTTTTTGTACATACGACTCTACCTATAAACCAAACATGTTGGCATGTGCCCATGCTACTCAGGAGGTGGAAGGATTGGTTAAGGTCAGGAGTTTGAGTCCAACCCGAGCAATATAGTAAGACCCCACACCTAGGTAAAAAAAAAAAAAAAAATACTACTTTTAAGTTAGAGAAATTAATTATTTAATTCACCATGGGGTGATACCATGTTGAGCTTAAGAGCTCATTGTATGTAGACCTAGAGACTGATAGGAAATAGTGTTTATCTAATAACAGAATATATAGCTCTGAGAAATAAGATTTGGTAGACAGAATAATGCCTCCCCTGAATTATTACACACTCATGTTTTATTTCCAGAAACTTGTGAATATGTTACCTTACTATCTTAGTTCATTTTTCTGTTGCTATAAAGGAACACCTGAGGCTAGGTAGTTTATAAAGAAAAGACGTTTATTTGGCTCTCAGTTCTGCAGGCTGGACAAGCATGGCACCAGCATCTGCTTCTGGGGAGGGTATCAGGCTGCTTCCACTCATGGCTGAAGTTGAAGGGGGGCTGGTATATGCAGAGACTGTAAACCACAGATCGTGAAACTGCAGAAGGGAAAACTGCGGGTAAATTGGGGGCTGTTGTATTTGTAGAATTCAGCTCTAGAATTGTAAAGCAGGAAGTAAAGGGTGGATTTAGAATTGAAAGGTAACAAACTGTAGTTGGCACAAAGGGAGATCTGTAAATAAATCAGCCCTCACAAAGACTGAGACTTGGCTCAGTGCCCATAGCACAGTGGTTATGTTGCCAGCCACATACACCAAGGGTGGCGGGTTCAAACCGGACCCGGCCTGCCAAACAACAATGACAACTGCTACCAAAAAATAGCCATGCAAGTCATGGAAGAAGCCCAAGTGCCCATCGACCCATGAATGGATTAATTGTGGTATATGTACACCATGGAATATTATGCACCTTTAAAAAAAGATGGATCTATGGTGCATATTTTTATCTATAATAAATAAATAAATAAATAAATAAAGATGGAGATTTTACCTCTTTCATGATTACATGGATGGAGCTGGAACATGTTCTTCTTAGCAAAGTATCTCAAGAATGGAATAAAAAGTATCCAAGGCACTCAGCCCTACTATACAACCAATTTATAGCTTTCAGATGAAAGGTATAACCCAACTATAGCCCAAGAGGAAGGGGAAAGAGGAGAGGGGTGGGAAGGGAGGGTTGAGGATGGGTGGAGGGAGGGTAATTGGTGGGAATACAACTACGGTGCATTTTACAAGGGTACATGTTAAATTTACTAAGTGTAGAGTATAAAATGTCTTAACACAATAACTAAGAAAATGTGTGAAGGCTATGTTAACCAGTTTGATGGAAATATTTCAAATGTTATATAAAACCAGCACATTGTACCCATAATTGCATTAATGTACATAGCTATGATTTAATAAAAAAAAAAAAATAGCCGGGCATTGTGACAGGCGCCTGTACTCCCAGCTAGTTGGGAGGCTGAGGTAAGAGAATCACTTAAGCCCAAGAGTTGGAGGTTGCTGTGAGTTGTGACGCCATGGCACTCTACTGAGGGTGGCATAGTGAGACTCTGTGTCAAAAAAGAAAGACTGAATCGGCTTCAAATTAACTCAATGCATATTGAATTAAAGTGACTTTCCCCTATTCTAATTGCTTGTCAGAATAAAAATAAATTATCTCTGGAGAAATCTAATATTATCCAGAGACTTAAACTATCGCTATGATTTTTTTTATAAAAAATATCTGTCATTGGCTCAGTGCCCATAGCACAGTGGTTATGGCATTGGCCATATACACTGAGGCTGGTGGGTTCAAACCCAGCCCAGCTGGCTAAAGACAACAATGAGAATTACAACAAAAAAGCCCTGCACCGTGGCGGGCATCTGTAGTCCCAGCTACTTGGGAGGCTGAGGCAAGAGAATTGCTTGAGCCCAAGAGTTGGAAGTTGCTGTGAGCTGTGACACCACAGCACTCTACCCAGGACAACATAGTCAGACTCTGTCTCAAAAAAAAAAAAAAAAATCTGTCATTAAATCAAAAATTGCCAGGTATTCCAGGAAATATCACAAATGACTGAAAACTAGTAGAGCTATTGATTTTTAAAGGTTCAGATATTCCTGCTTCTATGCTTGTATGTGTGTGTTTATGTTTCTTGAATTTTTTTTAACTTTTCCCTTAGTTTTTAAGAAAGTTCATTTTGAAAGTGTAAGGTTGACTTACATTTGGTAAGGAAACTACCAATAGGGAATTTGTGTAACTTAGACCAGGTTTTACTTGGAGGAGAATGCTCTCTATACCTGCATCTTTGGTACCCCAAATGAACACCAAGGATGCTTAAATGGCCACAGTTCTCTTTGGAAGATGTGTCATCTGGGGTTCTTTGTCAAAGCTTAAAGAGTTTTGCTCTCTTTTAATATCAGAAGCTGTGGAAAGGTTCACTTTTCACCCCAGCTAGAGAGCAGTGGTGTCTAGGTTCAAAGCAATCCTCCTGCCTCAGCCTCCTGAGTAGCTTGGGACTACAGACAAGCGCCACTGTGCCCACCTAATTTTTCTATTTTTAGTAGAGATGGGGTCTTACTCTTACTCAGGCCAGTCTCAAACTTTTGGCCTCAGTGATCTTCCCACCTTGGCCCCCCAGAGTGCTAGGATTACAGCTCTGAAGTGGTTAGATCCCTGTCTGTTTTCTTCCTTCCCTCTCCTTTTCTCTTTCCTTTCAGACAGGGATCTGTGTCACAGAGACATTCAGAGAAGAAACAATGAGGAGGAAACAGGGCAGAGGGTGTGTCTGGAATTGTGTTCCCTGAATACCTGGACTTCCTGGGGCTGTTCCCAGAAATCAGGGGGGAGTAAGCAAAAAATGTGAGCCAGGGAAGGAGAAAATGCCCACAAAGAGTTACACATTGCAATGTGGAGTTCAGAAAAGCCAGAGACTCTGTGAAGACCCTGAGAAAGGACAGAAGATGGGGAAATAACCTGTGTCCTCCTTGGGTTAAAGGTTGCCCTCAGAGGAGGGGTGGGGAAAGGAAGAGCAGAGAGAGGGAAGGAGGAAGTGGGGGTGGGACCTTGGTGTGAATTTAAAAAAAATAATAAAATAAAAAAACGGTTGCCCTCAGAACATTATCTCTCCTCTTCTTTCCCCACACTGTTAGCTGAGGGAGAAAGGCAGAGACACAGAAAATCCCAGATTTGCCTCCTGGCTGGCTAAAAAAAAAAAAAAAAAAAAAAGGCAGAGACAAGGCCTTTTTTTTCTCCTGTTTTTCTCTTTGGACAGGTTCTCACTCTGTTGCCCTGGGTAGAGTGCTGTTGTGTCATAGCTCACAGCAACCTGAAACTCTTGGGTTTGTGCAATGCTCTTGCCTCAACCTCCCAAGTAGCTGGGACTACAGACACCTGCCACAATGTCCATACCTAGTGTTTTTCTATACTTAGTAGAGACAGAGTCTCACTCTTGCTTGGGCTGGTCTTGAACTCCTGAGCTCAGGGAATCCACCTATGTCAGCCTCTCAGAGTGCTAGGATTAGAGTAGTGAGCCACTGCACCCAGCCTGGAAGATAAGGCCTCTTGCATGAGGCACTGGAAGGGTCTGCATGAGGCACCGGCAGGGTCATAGGACCACCTGCCATAGCTACATCGCAAAATTACAGACAGCCTGACGACACATGGCCCAGGGCACCCTGAGCAGCTGCCTCAGTCCCAAAGCCTGTTCTTCCATCAACACTATGATCCTGGTAAGCTTGTTGAATATCTCTGCACCAGGCAACAAGGTCAAGAGCTTTTCAGCAAAGAAGCCAAAGATCACACATTAAAGCCCTCTCTCCTCCAGACCACAGGCAGGGACATGCTGACTTCCTCATTGGCTCCTTCAGGACAGCTGTGTGGGAGAGAGGAGAGAATATCTGAGGGGTGAGTCATTCGAGGAGCCCTTAGACTTAGAGGAAAGGGAAGGGCTGACAGTTTATCAGTAGGAAGAGCTAGCAGTTTCATAGACCAGTAGTTAAATCAGCGTTCTCTGCTCTGCAAATAAATTGTGAACTAGAAAAAAAAATTTAAAAAAACAAACAAACAAAAAAAAAAACCATTTGGGTTTCGGCAAGAGACTTTAAATACTTGCCCCCACAAGAAGGGGATTAGTCCTATTAACTGCCAAAAAGAGAGGCATCTATTTATTTTTAAAGGAGAAGTGCTACTTTTATGCCAACAGATCTGAGATCGTACAAAACAAGATCAAAACACTCCAAGAAGATCTAGAAAAGAGAAGAAAAGAAATTCTAGAAAATCCCCTGTAAACGGGCCTACATGGTTTTTCACCCTACCTTCTTCCCCTGCTACCCTTATTTACCCTTCACCTTTGGGCCCTGTATCCCAAAAAAAAGGTTAGAGGCAGTTAAATCAGGTCGAGGTCCAATATCACCCGCTCATTAACCAAGAATCTAACTATTATTCTTCACCGCCCTCCATAGCACCAATGACGGGTAAGATTCCCAAAGCGGGGACAACCTAAGACAGGATATGGAGAGGCTGCATGGTGGATTACATTCATAGTACCCAAAGACGGT
>CAUYPK010104501.1:0-24000 GCA_963574355.1 Loris lydekkerianus | reverse complement strand
CGTGAGATATGAGTCGGCCCCAGAGCTCTGGTCCTCCCTCAATAAAGCCTCGTGCGCTTTGCATCAAGTTGCCTCTCGTGAGTCTCTGGTCGTCACGCTATCACGGAGTCTGAGTGGGGGTCCCTCTCGGGGTCCTACACTAGTTACATTGATAGTCCCTTCGACTTTTGCCACTTAGCCCTGTGAAGCTAACAGACATCCCGAGCCCCCACTCTCTGCTCACCTGGGCTTTACATAGCTAAAGATACAGCAAATGTCTTATCTAGCTAACTTCAAAACATTTCTATCCTTCTGGAATTTGGTCATTCAAGCTTGACGGTCTTAAGTAATTTCTGCTGGTCACAGGCCACAGTTGTATTGTTGTTTTTATAATTTATGCATCATCTACAGTTGTTGCTTTCAGAGAGCCATTAATATGGTAAAATATAGACTGTCAAAGTCAGGAGTAGAAATTGTAAAATAATCTCTTTAACAGGTCCTAAATGATATTTTTTCATTAAGATAAATATTAATTTATCTTTATCTTTATCTTAATATTTCATTAAGATAAACAGGAAAAAAACAAAACAAAACAAGAGGTCATGACAAAAGAAAGACAAAGAAAAACTAGAAAAAGAGAACAACTTTAAGATGTTTTATAAAACAAATAAAAATGAAATTTTTAAAAGTGTTTTGCTTTGGGGAAAAGCCAGTTAAAAACATAAGTACTTGTAAGGTGCATTGCTATTCCGTCAATAAAAATTGATTGATTTTTATCTATAAATTGTTATTGACTGTGAAAATCAGCTGGCTTCTGTTGTTAGAAATCAGAACACAGTGTATTAGGTTGAATAAATGTGTTGCCTAGTAAACTAGCATGGTGTTAAATTACACTCAACTGGTGAGCAGTTTAATGAGTTTTTCTCCCTAAGATGTGAGCATGTGAGTATTTCTCAAATGGTGTGTTTCACTCAGTCAAATTTGTAAGTAGAAAGCTTACAAGGCTCACAAGAGAATAAGAGAAGTCATAAAAGTGATGAGGCAAAGCAGATATCCAAACGGCAAAAGTGATCTAATTTATCTGTGAACATTTAACTGAAATTAATTCTTAAATGATTGATCAAATTTTGCGACAGCAACAGTAACTGCCTTTGTGCATGAGTTAGAGTCATTCTTTGTGGGGATTAAAAAGATGATCAATGACTTGGCTTTCTGACAAATAAAATCACAAATGCATTTAAATTCCTTATGCCATTTATGAAGTAGCTACCCATGAACACATCAGGTATCCTGAGCTATCAGGTATTACATAAAGATATATATTTTTAAAAGCCCATCTGAGTCTATATAACTCTATAAAACACTGGTAATCAACGTTTATTGGGTGCCTTGTAACTATGTGACCAATTTAGCAGTGTGACTGCTGGAAAATATTCTAATTTGTCTCATGGAAGACGTCTACCATTGTTAGAAAAATAGTAATGTCTGTAAAATCAGTTATTGAACAAAATTGACTAAACATGTAAAATGTTTTTGGCATTTGATGGATGCTGAGAATACAGGGTCACCAATGAACCACACAATCTTGTTGAGAAGCATATAATACATTTGGCATGGCAGATAAAGAAATCAACATAAAGGGTAGGATCCAATAAATGCCATTGGTTTATTTCCTTAAAGAATAATTTTTGAGCAACATTGCATAATAAATTGAAGGGAGTAAAATTCAAGGTAGTAAAATGAGAAAATGTATAAGTACAAAATAAAAAAAATTATGTTAGGCATGGGCAAAGTTGATTACAAGATCTCAAAGTAGAGACATTTAAAACTGTGTGTATATTTAGAAGAAGATTCTTCTAATGAGAGAGATTCTCTCAGGTGACAAAATTGAGGTGATGAGAATCTCCAGGCAGAGGAGAGAAAACATAGCATGTGGTGGTTTTGTACCATGACAATGACAACCAAAATTTTCCAGGACTACTTTTCCTGCATGGGTTATGCAAAACAGGTTCAGGTGCAAGTTGGAAGTCACCGTTGGAGCAGCAAGCACTGCCTTCAGAACACTAGTCCCCTTTCACAGCCAGAACTGAGCATGTGGAGCTGATTCACTGGCTCCTCTCAGTGGTGTGCGCATAGACTCTCAGCTTCTCTGCCTCCAAATCCTGAGCCAGACAGATACATGCACAACTCTAGGGTGAAAGGCACCTGCTTCTTCTACAGATTACTTTTAAGGTTTAAGGCAGGTTCTGATTTGTCCTTGTAGATACCAGTTCATTCTCAAGGGTTCTAGTCCATCCTTGATTTTTTTGTTTGTGTTTTAATTGGAGTTTTGCTCCCCTAATGCCTATCTACTTACTGATTAATGCAACTTCTGCAGTCAGCTCACCACCCAATGCAGGTGTAACGCCTTCCATCGGCTTGTTCAGTTTTTCTTCTTGTCCCTGTTAGTGTCTTTCTTTGATGCTCCAGCTGTTGCCTTCTAGAACTTTATTTCCCTCACTTGCCCCATAATTGTGTAAGGCATAAATTCTTCTAATAATGCCTAATTTCATATAACCCACAGTTATTCTGGTCTTATAATTAAACCATAACTAACTTTTATGGCAAAGAATATTTTGAAATAGTTTCATCTAGCAACTATAAATATATTGTGTGATTGGAAGACACAAAAAATGTGGAGAGTAGCAGAAAATGAAGACTGAAAGGGAATCTATTCAGATTTTTCTAGAGTTGGATGAATATTTAAGCTTCTATTTTCTAAAAATCTCACTTGCTGCTTGTGAAAATGGATTGGAGTGGCTAGATCTAAGACAGAAGAAACATAGTAGATATAACAGTTACACATTTAAGAGGATAATGTTAGAAATCTTTACATAGGGGGAGGGTGTTGAGAGAAAGGAAGGGATAAGAGATGAGTACAAATAAGTTTTAATAAACGTTTCAAAGAATATTTGTGCTCTCCTTGTCATTAGTTTTTCCACTAGCAATGGTTTTTCCAAACCCAAGTCTTTGGTTGTTTTCATGCTATTAATATTTTAAGAGTTTATAAAAGAATAAAGTAGGCTATAATAGAAATTTCAAAGTGCCTTAAACAAATGAATGTAAGTATTGATCATAGAACTCGTTCAGAGTTATGTATGTGTGTGCACTGAATAAAAATGTATCTCTTAATGCATCTTGATCAGAAATATTTGAAACATTCTCATTCTTCTACACATAAATATGAAGGTCATTTCATGAAGGAGCCCAAAATTTTCATAGCAAGCATTTGACAAGTTAGTTCTCAATAAAGTATAACAGAAAAAATGAAAAAAGAAGAGCTACAGTGAAATAAATACTAATACCTATATATTAAAATGAACACAGAAGATAACATTAGTTTACACTATTAAGATTTATTTAAGTTGCTGGTTCTAGATTTGAACACTTGTTTACTATTCCATTTTCTTTTACATTAAGAAGGAATTAAAAAATTCAAAAACTTAAAGGGTAGTATGGTTGTTTTCAAGCCAAATATATATTCAAAACCTCTTCCAAATTTACTATCACACTTTTACTTTTAGGTAATCAATAAAATTGAGTCATAAATATAATCAGAATTATTTATCTATATTCACATGAGAATTTTTGTCTATTTTCTTCATATGATGAGTCGAAAAGCAGTCATTTTCAAAATAGCTAATTGTTACTATATAGTATCTTTACTAATTTAAGTGGTATACTATATGCTAAAATACAAACAATTTTAATGATAAATTATTCAGGTAAATATACTGCAGTCATCTAAGTCAACAAATATGTTCAATAGGAAATCCTTGTGCAACTGTGCATAATAACAGACAATACCTTTAATACCACATAGAAGGCGGTGCGGGCCGAAGCATCTTCTCTCTGCTCTCCCAGGTCTCCCTTTATACCTCTCCTTGCTGTGCCTAAGGAGAACTAGGGGTTTGGTAGGGTACACATTGAACCCACAGGGCTTCCTTACCCACTGGCTTCCAATTGATCAAAGGGAGGCAGGTATAGTTGAGGCAGAGGGAGGAAAGCAATGCCTGGGACATTTCCTCAGACTTGCTGCCTGCTGTAACACAGTGGGCTGGATTCACTCCTCTACCAAAGGCGACAACTTGAGTGTTCAAAATGTTCTGGGAACAGTGAGGCAATGAAAGAAACACTCCTACTCAGTTGTGTGAAGACAACCAAGGGGCCAGGGAGACCAACAACTTCCCAAGCTAAACAGCTATTGAGAAAGTACAGCCTCTAGCTGAGCTCCCAAGAGATATCAATTCACATTTAGGTGATCACAGTTAGAAATCTTCAAAGGAAATAGCCAAGGTCAAATAGAAACTTACCGTTTACTCCTTTCCCTATTCCTGTTTAACCAACTTTTATCTTTCCTGCTGATTATTCCAAACCCTTATGCTGTTGTCAGTGGGTATTGTTTTCAGTATGGAAGGTCAGAGGACCTGGGCTGTTGCCACCAGAGTCCTTGGAACTCTCCGCCAAAAACCCTTCTGTAACTAACCTCCCAACAACTCTTCTAAAACAGATGCCTCAGTTCCTCTTTCTGGGTTTTGGAAACAGTTCCCTTCACAGGTCCCTTCTGACCTGGTTTGTAAAGGCTCCCCCATCCCTACCTCCAGGATACTGAATTATCCTAAATTGATTTCCCAAAGCCTTATGCACACCTTTTAAAATAAATTTTGAATAAAATATTCTCAACCTGGAAATGTACTGTTTTCTGACTTATTTGGGAATTCTAATTTTACTTAAAATAATTTCAAGCAAAATGCTGGAGGATGAGAGTGTTATACATTTTTGATTAAGGTATTGATAAAACTTAGGAACTACTACTTCTCATTTATATACTCATTCATTTGTTCATGCAGGGAAAATGGGAACTGAAGACCCCATTCATGGCAAAGGAAAGCACCCCCAGAAAAAGAGGAAAATTAAAAAGTAAGCTGAGTGAGTTGGAACAAAGAAAAGTCAGCTAGTTTACATTTAAGCTAGCAATTGCTAGCAAGCTTCGTGCCATTTCTGAAATTCTAGCTTGTTGGGGATACAGCTTACAAACACCCTTCTGGGTCTGTGCACACTTTGAGGAAAAATGGTCATAGAGGAGACTATAGCAAAGACCTAGAAAGATATATTAATTGGGTCATTTCCTGCTTAGTAAACAGACAAAGCAGATACCCATTGTGGAGATTTGCATTTGCCTGGGGCAGAGATCAAGGGAGTAGCTCCAGCCCTGAAATATGGGCAGAAGAGTTTATATCCCTTATCGCAGAGGAAGATCCTCTGTGGTGATGGAGGAAAATTCCTCCCTCACACCAATTCCTCAGAGGGGATTAATGCTGGTGGCGTTTTACTCCACAGGAAACTAGTGGAGTTTAACATCTTCCTAGAAACCTGTGTGTGTGATCTCAAGTGGGAGACTCTCCTGATACAAGACTCAGATTTCAGATTTCCCAAGGCTACCTTTAAGGTTAATAATAATAACAATAGGAACTGATATGCTCAATCAGAGAAACTGCTGGAGTCTTTGTTTTCTCCCTCCTCCTAGCTTCTGGATAAATAGACTTCAATAAAGCAGAGTGGAGCAAACACTCTGGGCCATTGCCAGAAGCCCACAAACAGGCAATGGACCCCTGAGCTCCTACTTTTAATTCTACTCTATGTTTCATGTCTCTTTCTTTAACGTCTTTTCTAACTCTACATTTCTTTAGTCAGTTGTTGCTGGTTTCTACAGGTCTTAGCGGATCCTGCTCCTGGGGCAGGATCCCAACAGTTCATTTATTCAAACACACTTTATAATTGACCATATATTCACAAAGCACTATGGTAGGCATTGGTGATGAGTTGGTAAAAGAGGCAGATATGATTCTGCCCTCAGAGAGTTCATGACATTAAATAAAGAATCAGAACATCAGCCATTTATATAAATTAATGAAATTGCTAAGTAATTTCAAGGTCCTGCAAGCAAACGATAAGTAATCCTAACAAATTACTTAGAAAGGGGAGAAAGGGATTTTTTATTGCTATTGTGTCATTTTCAAACACTCAAAATGAGGTCTATAGAATGACCTTTGGTTATCAAACCAAAAAGAGAGAGTCTGAAGATGGAAAAAACTATCAAAGTAGAAGAATTAACCTCTATTAACTCTCTGGCATTTTCAAAAAATCAAAGGAGGGCAATAACTGGAGGCCAGTGAGTGGAAGAGTGGCATTGATCTTCCGATACAGGTATGGGGCTGTTCAGGTAGATAGTTAAGTCATATTAAGAATTTGACATTTCACCCTAAGAAAATGTAAGCAATGTAGATTTATAAAGTAAGCTTGATTTAATAATCATGTGATTAGAAGATCACATGGACCACTGCACAAGAGAAAATTCCAGCTTGGAAACAATCAAGAGAAGTAGATGGTTGAGTCCTCTCCAGAAGTGCAAGAATTTATGAAAAACAAAAAAGGGAAGGTAGGAATCTCAGTTGGGGAGGGAAGGCCTTCAGGCTATACTGAAGATCTGACATTTGTGAAAGGAAAGCGAAAAGAAAGCAGGATTTGGTTGGTGTCAGATGATAATGCAAATTTGCAAGTCTTTGCTAACCAGATAGGGATCTTTGGAACAAAGATTTTCCATCAGAGCAATTGCATATTGGTAAATGGCCTGGTCCTAGTACTTATACCATCCTCCATCCTTGTCTAGAAACAATCCATCTCAGCTCTCCTGACCAGGAAGAACAGGGCTTAAGCAGAAGAGATAGATGCTACAATTTAAGGCTGCTGGCTAAGCTCACAGCTTATAGCTAAATGGCAAATTCTTTCTCATGAAGAGATTGTAGAAGCAGATTTCTAGGGCTTCTACAATTGATTTAAGATAGAAGATTAATATTGGGTTAGAGAGGGGAAAATATTAAGGATGACTACTATGAACTAGTACACTGTGCTTTTTGATGCCAATCTACATGCACTTTCACACATACACACACACAGTGGTCTATGTATAAATGGAAAATGTGAGGACTCTCTTAATTTTGAAATTCATCTTTCTTCTCATAGAAGAAAATGCTCCTCTCCCCATGTATTATGGGGGATAATACATACAGAGTGTGCCAAAAAATGTTCACAGAGAGGAAAAAAAAAACTATATTAAAATTCTAACACTCAACATGTACTAATAACAAAAGGCGAATTCAAGTCTCATTGGAGCATCTCTTGTAATTGCAAAAGTCAAATGTGATTTGAGTTTTACAGTTTTTTTTTCTTTCTTAAATTGTATATACATTTTTTGGCACCTTCTATACTTGGATGAAGGAATAAGTCAAAGAACAAATACACAATCAACTGCCCTCGATAGTGGTGAATGAGATCGGCAGTGGAGAGAGAGAGCAGTATTTCTGCATCATAATATGAGTTCTTGCCTTCTCTGCCTTTTGCATCTTCCTGTAAACATTTTGACACTGGAGAAGTATATATGTACTATTCATGTATGGCTGGCATTTCTAAATGCAATCAGTTCCATTCTAGAAATAAAATAATTATTGACCTATCATAATCATTTACATCAAAGTCAGATTTCTTCCATTGGTAGTTAAAGACAACAGTTTTATAAAATTATGTGTTTAATGTTCAGGAGAATATGAAGGGCATTTTAAGGGATGCCTGCCTAGTTCACTTTCTTGGATTTTGGAATTGGTCCTCAGCAGTAATGCCTAAGAAACATCTTTCCCAACTTTCATGTTTGTACCATAAGGTAGACTGTGCCTGCTTCCCTTAGTTTCTATGAAACCTCCCCTCCCTCATCCTTCTAGCAAACTACTTTTTAGAGTTTGTGTAAGTAAAATATCTCTCATATATATCTGCAAAAGAGTCTATAAATTTTATCGTAATTTTTAAGAAAATTATAAGACTATCCTGAATTTATATTTATTATTTCCTCAATTGTTTAAATGTTTTAAGTATTGTGAATTAAAACAAAATTTTAAGGCTCCCCCTCAGCAACTGATTGACTGGAATCCCTCTTTCCCAAGAGGATCCCTAAAACTGAGTTGCCGGTCATGAGAAAGGGGCTCAGACAGGTCTCATGCCCACTTTCCTTCTTAGAAATGTCCTTCAAAGTGACTCACTAACAAGCCTAAGGTTGTGCAATACCTACCTGCAGGTCCTCAATATACATAACAAACCACTTAAGTCTGTCAGGTTCTTTGTCTGTAATTAACACACCCTTTATCTTAAGCATTCCTTTTCTTTTTTCATTATTATTATTATTATTATTATTAATTTTAAGACTCATTTTGTCACCCTTGGTAGAGTGCTATGGCATCATAGCTCACAGTAATCTCCAATTCTTGGGCTCAAGCAGTCCTCTTGCCTCAGTTTTTCATTTTTTTTAGTAGAGTCAGGGTGGTCTCACTCTTGCTTAGGCTGGTCTTGAATTCAGAGATCAAGCCATCCACCCACCTCAGCCTCCCGAAGGGCTAGGATTACAGCTGTGAGCCACCACACCCAGTTTAAGCATTCTTTTTCATTGACTGCTGGTCTTTTAGATAAAGCCTAACTCTTTCTGCCAATTGTTTAAAGATTTAAAGAATCTTTTAACCCACCTGTAAGCCCCTTCACATCCAGATGTCCCAACTTTTGGGGCCAAACCCATGTATGTTTACTGCTTGTTGATTTATGACCTCACCTGTAATTCCCATCTCCCTAAAAGATATAAAGCCAAACTTTAACTCCACCACCAGGAGTCCACTTGCTCAAGGCTTCTTGGGTGTGGCTCAGGGTCTTGGACCTCAAATTTGGTTCAGAATAAACCTCCTCAAATTATTTTACTAAGGATGGCTTCTTTGCTGTCTACAGTGTCTATTTATAAGGAATCAATTCTTTTGTTTTGCTTTACATAAATAAAATAATGCTCTATATCCTTTTGTAATTTTTTTTTTGCTCAAGGCTGTGTTTGTGTTAATATTTCTTGTTGCATGTAAAATATTCACTCTTTGCCATAGCTCAATAATATTCTATTTTATAAATATACCATAATTCATCGAACTAATCTGCAGGTGAACGTACACATTTCTCCCCTCACTTCTGTATTATGCACACTACATTAGATCTATTGTTTAATTTGTTGGGTTTCCTTCCCATAGATATCATGTTTTAATTTGCTTGAGTCATTTTAAATTTTTTTAATAAAATTTATTTAGATTTCTTTAATATTCATATACATGTGTTTTAAGTTTAGGTATCTGTTTGTAGGTTTATCACAGTACTAAATAGATAAGTATCCAGAGTACCGTGGAAAAGAAATACACATGGAATGCCACCTTAATTAGGGACTTTTAAAAAATTAACTTTCAGGCAGAAATGAGATGCTGTTTTTTTCCGGCACTTTTTCATCACTTTTTTGATAAGCCCCTCTAGCTGTATAAGGCAGTGGTCTGTTCAAATTGTTCAGTGTTATACTATCACAGTCCAAAAACTGAAACTTTTCTGTCATGCTAATGTACTCTGACCTAGGTAATTTCCATCCTTGGATGATCTGATCTGGCAGGAAATTGGCTGTCAGATTGAAGTGACTTATTTCCTCAGAGGAGCATTCCCAAAAGCCCACAACGTACCCCATCTCACCAATAGTGTGGAGAGAAAGAAACAGAGAGAAAGAGAAGAATATATCTATATATCCAAATCTATATTTATACTCATTTATAGAAAAGACATTCGCCAGAATAGCCTCCATGCACAGTTTGCCCAACCACCATGTATTAAAATGTAAACCACGGGTGTCTAACCTATGACACTGCAGGTCATATGCTGATTTTGCAAGGACAGTTTTTGTTTGTTTGTGGGGTTGGATATCATGAAAAGTATGAACAGACCTCTATTTTTTTTTTTTTGCTAATCAGCTTTCATCAGTATTTGCGTTTTTTATGTGTGGCTCAGAACAACTCCAATGTGCAGCAGAGAAAAAAAAGGTTGATCTACACTGCAAATCATCTTTAATAAATATCGAGCTGTGTGAATATCCATTTACATGCAAAAGAAAAGCTCTTTAATATATTTAAAGCCAGGTTGAGCAATCAATGTACGATTTTGATAAATGTGTATACATTACCTGGAAATTTCCACTGTGGCATAAAATAAAAATGTCATCCATATTTTATCTTTACTCCGTGAGCAGCTCTACACATTCTCACCAGTTTTATTTTTAAGATTAAATTCACAAAGTAATACAAATATGGGAGTGGGTGGTTATCTAAGAGGATTTCCTGGTCCATATTCTCTGTATACAATGACTTGTAACTCTGGGCCCCCTTTTGCCCAAGCAGTCAATTCTTGATGTCAAAAAATTTTGCCCAGAAATAACATCCCGAATGTTTATGTGTATAATAAAAACCTACCCTTTTCTGGTGGCTGTCTTTTTGAATATTAATGTGTCCTTCTATTTCTTCATGCCTCTAAAACCAAATAGAAACTGCTATATAAATGTTGATCAGTGAAAATTTCATGACACTTCCTTTAAAAATATGCATGGCTTAGCACCATTATTTAGGTTTTTCTCTTGTGTCATGAGTTTTCTTTTTGCTGTTGTCTTTTGTTTTTTGTTGTTTTAAATCAGGGCTTGATATTGAAGTGACAAGGTTAAGAAATGAGAAACCAGAACAGTTCTCTCATCTTCTTTCCTTCCTATGCTAACATAATAGTTCTTGCAGATCTAATAAGGGAACACAGTGGCAAAAAAGAAAAAAGAAAAGAAAAAGAAAAAAGACAAATAGTAAAAATAAAACCAAAGACTTTAGAAAGAAGCAAACTTTATCCAGAGTTTCGTGGACTCCCTACAACAATCTCTCAATTTCCTTTTCCACTCCTAATGGATTCATGTGGCCATGCTTATGAATGATCTGGGTATCTTCTGCTCTTTCACATTGTTCAGTTAAGAAAAATGTATATACATATACTTAGATGCTCTTGACTCTGTTGCATTTGCAGGTCCAACATGCTTGAAAAGGCTGCATGGAATTTAGAAAGTGCGTCTGATTCAATATTCTATTGCTTAATGTTGACATGACTTTTAAATTTGAAGAAATTTTATTTTATGAATTAGTTAACATCTGCCATTCACCATTAAGCACTTCACATGCATTATCTTGTTTACTTCTTACAAAAACCTCATCCTGAATTTCCAGGTGATAAATGACATCATTAAAGTTTAGAAAGAATGTGTGCATTTAAAAAGTCACATAATTCACATGTGACCTAGATTCAAGTCACTTCAGCCTTCACAATATATTACCACCAGAAACGTAAGTAACTTTTTCTATCTTTTTTGTTTTTCTTTCTTGAGACAGAATCTCACTTTGTCACCCTTGGTAGAGTGAGATGACATCATAGCTCGCAGCAACCTCAAACTCCCTTGGTAGAGTGCGATGACATCATAGCTCGCAGCAACCTCAAACTCTTGGGTTCAAGCAATTCTCTTGCCTTAGTTTTTCATTTTTAGTAGTGACAGCGTTTCAGTCTTACTCAGGCTGGTCTCAAATTCATGAACTCAAGTGATCTACCTGCCTCAGCCTCCCAGAGTGCTAGGATTACAGGCGTGAGCTACTGTGCCCATCCTTACTTCCTTTGTTTTGAGCAGATATTACAAAATACTGGAGACTTGGGCGGTGCCTGTGGCTCAAAGGAGTAGGGCGCCAGCCCCATATGCCAGAAGTGGTGGGTTCAAACCCAACCCCGGCCAAAAACTGCAAAAAAAAAAAAAAAAAATGCCAGAGACTGAGTAATATGAGAAACAGAAATCTTTTCTTTCTTTCTTTCTTTCTTTTTTTTGAGACTGAGTCTCACTTTATGGCCCAGGATAGAGTGTCGTGAAGTCACAGCTCACAGCAACCTCTAGCTCTTGGGCTTAGGCAATTCTCTTGCCTCAGCCTCCTGAGTAGCTGGGACTACAGGTGCCCGTCACAACACTGGGCTATTTTTTTGTGGCAGCTTTTCTGGTGCCGGGTTTGAACCCACCAGCCTTGGTATATGGGGCTGGCACCCTACTCTCTGAGCCACAGGTGCCACCCAAGAGAAACAGAAATTTTTTGTCTCACAGTGCTTGAGACTCAGAAGTCCACGATCAAGGTGACTGTAGGGGTAAGACCCAGTTCTCTGTTTCTAAGATACTGTCTTTTATGCTGTATCCTCCCTTCAGAAGTGAGGGGAATGCTGGATTTTCACATGGCAGGAAAGTAGAGGGCCAAGAGGGACAGTCCACTCCCAAAAGTCTCTTTGTAAGGCATTAAACCCACCCATAAGGGCAAAGCCCTCACGACTCTATCACTTTGTAAATGCCTATGGGGAGATAAGTTAATCGGGCTTTCTCATGGGAAGGCCAGCAGGGGCCAGATCATTTTGGGTCATTATGATTAAGCTGGTAGATTCTGCTACTATATGAAAAGGGTCTGGCCACCTGTCATTGTTAGCCAATATGCTAAGACAGGGATAAATCCATCAAACTATTTGTCAGAAGGCCAGAGATTGTGAAGACCAATGAGAGTAGCCTCTCCAATACTGTTCTGCTTTTCCATTCCCCAAATTACAGTTTTATTTATAAAAGTTAAAAGCAAGAACTGTACTAACCCTTATCTTAGACAATAGTAATTAACACTTATCTTAAACAACAGTAATTGCCAAAACCCATGACCTATAATAAACGATAATTGACATAACCCATGACCCAAAACAGCATTCCTAATTCAAAAGTTAATCTCCTATATCAATTGCCCTAAACTACTCAAGAGCAACACTTTTAGGTGAAAGCTGAGTTTACAAAACAACAAGAATGGAAGAGGTGAGGTAAAGGTCACTTAGGACGGAGACTGACCAGACCAGCTGTGTCACATGGGCCCTCGCCTCACCGACTCCATCCTGTTCTCCGTACATGTGCTCTCAGTGCTGTGTTAATCTGAAGCAACCATGATTAAGAAATATGATGCCATTCTTACTACTACCTGATTTCAAGCCACTGTTGTTCTGGCCTCTATATACGGCTCTGAGGCTTTTCTGCCTGTGTGCACCTCCCAAGGCAGATTTCCCAGGGTGCAGACTTTTTTATACTGGCAGCTTCTTATGCCAGCTCCCCTTGCTGCTTTCTGGCTGCCAAGAAGGCTACCGCAGGCTCCTTGGTTTCTCTCTCCCATCTGTCTAAATCCTGAGCAAACCTCTTCAGTTTCAACCTCTGGCACGACAATGCCCCACATTCTAGTAATGCTAGAATAACAGTTAAATCTCAGGATGAGTTTTGGAAGGAACAATCAAGCTCTAACTTTCTGCTCCTGGACACCCAAAACTCATGCCTCCCTCTGATATAAAATATAAAATATTCTTACTCCATTCCAATAGCCCCCAAAGTCTTCACTTGTTCCAGCACTAGCTCATAAGTTCAAATTCCAATAGCCCCCAAAGTCTTCACTTGTTCCAGCACTAGCTCATAAGTTCAAAGTCCAGATTCTCATCTAAGTAGGATACAGGTACAACTGAAGGCATGTTCCACCCTGAGGGAATTCCTGTCAATTGTGAACCTGTGAAATTAAACAAGTTATATGCTTCCAAAAGGCAATCGTGATACAATAATGGAATAAACTTTCTCATTCCAATAGGGAGAAATAAGCAAGAAGAAAGGGGTCACAAGTTTAAGTTTAGAATCTTTGGCTTCTTTCTCCCATTGTGTTCATGAGTAGCAGCTAAGTTCCTCCTGCCCTCCTTTCAAACACTCACTTGGCCACACCATGGGTAGTTTCTCCAGAACTCGGTGCTTTATTTTTAAGTAGCCAGCCTGAGAGGTTTTCAAGGCTTTATGTTATACTTTTCCTTTCAATTATAAATTCTGTATTTAAATCATCTCTCTTTTCTTGCATTTTATGGTATGTGGTTAACGTAAGCTGTGCAGTACCATGAATGCTTCACTGCTCAGATTTTTCTTCTGCCATATACTGTAGATTATTGCTTGTTAAAGTCTGTCTTCCATAAAGCCCTAATACATAGGTGCAATTCAGTAAAGCTCTTTGCCCCTTTAAAACAGGGTGACTTTTACTGGTTTTTCTCTGAGACCTCATCAGAATTGCCTTTACTGTCTATACTCCTACAACCACTCAAGTAATGTGTAAAAATTTCTAAACTTTCTCTACAGTATTCCTATTCTGTGCCCTCAGCAGAATCCCCCTTAGTGCCACACACACAGAAGACAGGCTTTTTCTAACATTCACATCAAAACTATTCCAGCCTCCATCTATTACCCAGTTCCAAAGCTACTTTTACATTTTTAGGTATCTGTTATAGTAACATCCTATTTCTCTGGTACTAATCTCTGTATTTGCCCATTCTGTGCTGCTATAACAGAGAAGCTAAGACTTATAAGGAAAATAAACCTATTGGCTCACAGTTCTTGATGGGAAGGCTAATATAAAAAAATCAACATGCTAGGGTCAAGTATTTTTACTTCCAAGATGGTGCCTTTAAAGATGCATCCTGTGGAGATAAAACCAATGCCAGATTCTCAAAAGGCAAGAAGGCAGAGAACCCAAAGAGAGAGAGTGCAACTAAAAGCCCACAAGGGTGGAGGCTTCATGGTCTACTCACCCCTTGAGGCCCTACCTCTTAATATTGTTAACAACCACAACTATGAAATAAGACAATCACAAAACAATGAATACTGCCCGGTTGATTATTTTTACAAGAGGTTGTGTTCTTAAAATAGCCCAAATCATAATCAGGGGCTGAACATACTGTGGTAGTTACCAGGAACTGAAGGAAGTGAAAAGGTACAATTATTGTTTAACATGAACAGAGTTTCAGTTTTGCAAGATGAAAGATTTCTGGAGATGGATAGTGGTGATGGTTGATGGTTGCACACATTATGAATTAATGAATACCACTGAACAGTACACTTAAAAGTGGTTGAGAAGATAAATTTTGTTATGTATTTTGTATTTTGCCACAAAACAGAATTGAAATTAAAGAATAAACAAGCAACACAAAAAACCAGGTTCATCCATTCCCTTAAGACTAGCTGACACTTGGTATCCATCCCTTGGAAGGAATAAGGTCACTGCTGGGGATGCCAGCAGGGGAAGAAAGAGGTGTTTTTCGTGATGTGGTGTGGAAGATGGGTGTAGTCAGCATTACCTAGGAATACACAACCTAAGAGGAATACAGCGATTATGGCCTAAAAAATTCTAGAGAAGACATGGTTAAACACTTTGGTCTTCCTTGCATAGTGTTACAGTACAAATAGTAAATGTAACATGATCAGATATGAATTATCATTTATATTCTCTCACATGATCTAGGGAAGTCTTGGATATGTTGTCTTTGTCAATGAAGCATAGGAACAACTCCTGAGAGCCGTTCAATGCCAGTGGTCCTGGGTGTCGTGGGGGATGGTGAGCATCATGAGTTATGATGCAGTCAGCACTAAGTGCATGACATGGGAGAATTTCAGAGGCAAGAAGACCCGATTGCTTTCATGCCAATGGGTTCTGACAGGCCGTGGCATTGTGACTAATACTAGCATTTCTGTGTTTTTTTCTTGTGATTAAAGGCATGAAATTAGCTGGGAAGACTGCATTTGAAAGTAAAGAACGTGGACAGATGGTTCAAGAGCAGAAAGTGATGGTGCTTGGGCACCATGGAGAGTTTTATGTGCACTCACTGGAAAATAAACAAGTACAAAAGCACCACTTGTCCCGCCCCATTATTCTTAATCCTCATTGGCATACGCCAGATGTTGGAAAATATTTTTAAAACACATTGTTTGTACAGAAAGAGCTCTATAAAAACATTTTTTCTGGTGTCTGCATCCTATAGATCGTGGTCAGGGCAGTAGTAAAACCCACTACCATTGAACAAGTAAAAGTGGAGGCAGAAGGGCAATCCAGAGCCCTGCCTGCTCTAATCCTTCTTCATTTTTCCTTCCCTCTAGTCCCTAGGAGATTACCAGGGACTTGTGAAGATTCATATGAGCATGGTTGAAAAACAACTCATCTTTCTCCATACAAATATTTTTAATTTAGCTAGAATTATGCTACAAGCTAGGACTTCCTAATAATTAAATTAAAAACAATTGTCATATTTCACTGGATTGTTAGAAATATGGGATCTATGATTGTATACTACTTTTTAAAAATCAAAACCAAGAAAAAAATTGTTTTCTTTATATTCCTCAATAGGGAAAATTTAAGTACTTTTATCATATTAGGTAGTATTATTTATCGAACTATTAAAGTTTTACCAGTTACATTTGATAACATGCTTATTTCAATTGTTAAAATAGCATGTGATCCTTGAAAACGTATTAAAATATCAAAAATAAAAGAAGAAATTACCTAGGTCCTACCTTCCAAGTGTTGCTCTTGTTGCTTTTTATTTGAGCCTTTGTCTATGTATTATGAGGATGACTGTTTTTTATAGTTCTCATACACAAAGTCAGTTTTAGCTTTTATAATGTATATTGTATTCAAAGTGAATCAAACCAAACACCTCTATGCATTCAGTTGTCCCAGAAAAGGACCAAGTACAAAGAAAAATACTGGATATTCTCTTTAGCAAAGTATCACAAGAATGGAAAAGCAGGTGTCCAACGTGCTCGATACTAACATGAAATGAGTAGATGACACCTACATGAGAGAAAAACACAATTAAAGTTGAGGGGAGAGGGAAGTAAGGAGGAGGGAGAGGCATTGGGAAGCTCTCACCTAATGGGCACAATGTAAAGGTACGTGGCACATTTCCTGGGTGAAGGGCTCAACTACAGCTTGGACTTTATCTAACAAAAGCAAACAGTATAACCTAATAATTTGTACTCTCATATTAATCTGAAATTTTAAAAAATTGAGTAAAATTATATGAATAGTGATTTACGATTTAAAGGTATGACTGATTTCTACTACCGTATAATCTTTATTATAACCATATCAACACCCTCATTTACAAAAAAAGAGAAAAGGATGCAAAATTAAAATATGAGAACAATATTATCTAAATTATTGAAACTTTAGGAACATTTTTAAATAAGAAAGAAATAGCAGATGAAAAGTTCTACCAAATAATGCAATTCCATTCTATATAATGACATGGTAAATGATGTTTTGCTGATACAATGTAAATCATCAACAGTCAACAAATTCTCTAAAAATTTAGGGAAAGGTTACTTTTAATTTAAATATTTTAATATTGCTAATTTATATGCAAATATATTTTAACAGAGGAGTACAGTTATATGTTTTAGTTATTTGACAAATGAATCAGGCAGTAGTCACATTTTTCTATGAACAAATTAAAACAAACAAACCAAATTGACCTCTAAATTTTATATTACACTTCTCAATGCAAAGGTATGAAAACCACAAAATTTTAAATAATTTTTAAAAAATCATATCAAAAAATTACTTTCTAAAGTAATTAAACTACATAAATTGCCAGAAATTTATCATATTTATTATATATCAGTGAGCACCCATTGCTAATTTTATTTATTTATGACTTTTTTTTTTATATTTCAGGCTATTGTGAGGGTACAAATAACCAGGTGACAATTTTTTAATTTGTTAGGTAGAGTCCCTCAAATAGTTGTGTCCTGCACTCAAATGTTGTGCCATACACCCTTACCTTGTGCCCATTAAGTAGAAGCACACCAAAACTTTCCTCCTCTTCCCCTTATCTTGTTCCCCCTCCATCCAACTGGAATTGAATTAAGTTTTTCTCCTATGTGGGCATGTCTTACATCATCTATTGTCTTCTTAATAAAATTGAGTACATTGGATACTTGCTTTTCCATTCTTGTGATACTTTACTAAGAATGTGTTACAACTCCATCCAGGTTAATACAAAAGATGTAAAGTCTCCATCTTTTTAATGGCTGAGTAGTATTCCATTGTGTACATATACCATAGCTTGTTAATCTGTTCCTGGGTTGGTGGGCATTTAGGTTGTTTCCACATATCCATGATTATAAATAGAGCTACAGTAAACATTCTAGTGCAGATGTCCTTATAATAAATTAATTTTTTCTTCTGGGTAGACACCTAGTAGTGGGATCGCAGGATCAAATGGGAGGTTTAATTTGAGTTCTTCAAGAATTCTCCAAACTTCTTTCTAAAGAAGCTGAATTAATTTGCAATCCCACAAACAGTTGAAAAGTGTTTCTCTATCTCCACACCTGCACCAGCATCTGCAACTCTAGGACTTTGTGATGTGGATTATTCTCATTGGGGTTAGGTGATACCTCAGGGTGGTTTGATTTGCATTTCTGTCACGATTAGGGACAATGAACATTTTTTCATATGTTTGTTAGCCATTTGTCTGTCTTCTTCAGTGACAGCTCTGTTTATGTTTCTTGCCCAGTGATAGATGGGATTGTTTTCTCTTTTTTGTTGATTAATTTGAGTTCTCAAATTGAAATAGATCCTAGTTATCAAGTCTTTGTCAGATTTGTAACATGCAAATATTTTTTCCCATTATGAAGGTTGTCTATAATTGTTCTGTCCTTCACTGTGCAAAAGCTTTTCAGCTTAATTTTTATTTGTTTATTTTTGTTGTTGCAATCACCACTGAAGTCTTTCTCTGGCAAAATCTTGCCAACATCCTCAGGAGTTTTTCTACACCTTCTTCTAGGATTTTTAATGTTTTGTGTCTTAGATTTAAATCTTTTATTCATCTTGAGTCAATTTTTGTAATTAATGAAAGGTGCAGGTTCAGTTTCAGTCTCTTATATGTAGTTATCCATTTCTCCTAGCACCATTTATTGAACAGGGATTCTTTTCCCTGCTGTATGCTTTGTTTTTGGTTTACCAGTGATCAGATGGCTATAAAAGATTGGTTTCATCTCTTTGTTTTCTATTTGGTTCCATATGTCTATGTCTCTATTTTTGTTCTAATACCATGCTGTTTGGATCACTGTGGACTTGTAATATAGTCTCAATTCTGGTAGAATAATGCCTCCAGCTTTGTTTTTATTATTAAAAATTGCCTTGGCTATATGGTTTTTTTTCTGGTTCCATACAAAATGAAAGAATATGCTTTCCAGTTCTTCAAAGTATGATATTGGTACTTTAATGGGGATTTCATAGAATCTGTAGATTGCTTTGGATAGTATAGACATTATGACAATGTCGATTATTCCCAGCCAAGAGCATGGTACGTTCAAGCATTTGTTAATATCTTATGCTATTTGTTTTCTTAGAGTTTGATAATTCTCTTTGTAGAGGTTCTTCACATTTTTTTTTTTTTCAGTATATTTCTACACATTTCATTTTCTTTGAAGCCATTGTGAAGGGGATTATATCTTTGATTAGCTTCTCAACTTGGCTCTTATTGGCATGTACAAAGGCTACTCATTTGTGGATATTAATTTAATACACTGAGATGTTCCTTTTTGTCTTAATCACTTCCAGTAAGAGAGAAAGAGAGTAACAGAAGAAATGGTGGAGTTCAGCAGGGTATTTAACCACACCTGCAGCTCTAGTACTTTGGACAGAGGGGCTGGGCTGGGTGGTTCCCTCAAAGTCAGGAGCTCCTTATCATCCTGGGCAAAAACAAGACTCCACCTCTGCCAAATATAGACTAGTATGTCCCAATGGAGACTTATCAATACTTTCTTTGCAAAGTCTAAAGGACACACAAGACCATAAGCTCATGGCTTCCTTAAGCCAGACCAAAGCTGTGACTCCACCAGCCTTCAGAGAAAAGAAAAAAAAAAAAAAAGGAAAAAAAAAAAAGCTATAAAAATAATTAAAATATAATTGTATAAGATAAAGAGAAGAAGGAATATCTTAGCTGTTGTATGAGAAATTTATGTGGGAAAGATGAGAAAAGTAGAACAATCTCTACCAAAAGTGAGAAAAAGGAGAGAAATAAAAAGAAATAAAGAATAAAAGAGGCCTTCAAACCATAACAAAAATAGAGGAGCCCTTGCTCTTGAACAAAGTACAAATGGAGAGCTCAGCTAAGATGGAGGCTGAGTAATGGCTTGTGTGCAGCTGGTCGCAGTGAGAGTGGGGAGAGAAGACTCCAGGTATTTCTGGCCCGGTGGGTTTTTCCCAGAGGCTTCCCTTTGGTGACACAGGAAGTCAGTGAGAGACTTCTGGACTCTACAAGGAGGACAGAAGCGATGGAAAACTGACAGGTGGTAGGTGCGTTTGTTCAGTTGGAGGCTGCCTGTAGCTATAATCATAGCAACAGCAAGACTGCAAGCAGAAAGAGCCTTCCCTGTGGGCCATTCAGGGTTTTTTTGGACTTGGGCACTTGATTGAACTGCCTTGGGAGATCTTGAGCCATTGTGCAGATGACTTTGGGCACTGTCTGGGGCCCCCGACTGAGCTGCTGAGCCAGAAAAGAGCTAATATTGTTTAGCTATGGGCTGCCCACATAGCTTCTGTGGGTGCGCTGCCCCTGTGTGTTGATGGACAGGGATCGGCCTGGAGATCTTGGGTGAGTAGCAGGAACTGAGATGCTGGGGATGTGCAGAGATTCGAGTGTTTGGCAGATTAACACCCTTGGTCCTCAGGGGCATAGAGGGAGACTGGACTTGGCACATTGGATAAGCAGGCTGCCACACCAGGAGAGATCCTAGCATAAGTGGTTTCCTTGGAAAGCTTCTTCTTGGCCAAGGTTCATAGTTTGGAGTGTCTTTTAAGTGGGCTGAGGAGACTTTTGGGCTCCCAAGCCTGCAGGGTCTGAGAGATCAGCAGAAGCCTCCAGTCTCCATCTCATACAGCTGTATCAACATTGTGATTAACATCTTATACCTCAGAAGATCACCTGTTACCCAGACAATATTCAGCAAGATATATATATATACTGTTTGGTTTTTTGGTTTGCGTTTTTTTTTTTTCTTCAACATTTTCCCTTGACATTTTTCTTTCTTTCTTTTTTTTTTTTTTTCATGATTCTAGTTTAAATACAATCTTCCATTTTTGCCTTCCTTAATAATTAGAATTTATTTTTGCCAGTAACACTGGCCTTATTATTTTTTTTTCCCCTCCAATTTTATCCTCTAAGGGTTTTTGTTTATTTCAGTTTGATTGTAGTATTTTTGTCTTTCTTCTCTACCTGTGGGGGTAGGGTACTGCATCTAATCAGGCTGGCAAAGAGCTGTTGACCTCAAGAGAATCACCCAACCCAGCATCCCCAGAGGTTGGGGGTCTTTTTGGATCATAGTACCCTACTGTATACCTGTATTACTTTTGGTACCTTTCTTCTTTTTGTCAATATTTCCTTTTACTCATCTCCTCTTCTTTCTCATTTTTTTTCTTTCATTTTTAAATCTTTTTTCCCTTCTTGCTCTTCAATCTTCTCATCCTTCTGGTTCTGTACCAAAAGGACTCATTAAAACTTTAGGCCAGTGACACAGTAACTTAAAGAGCAAGAAGAAGTGAAAGGAAAATTAGGTTAAGGAAACAGATATAAGAAAGCAATCATGAAGAAGAATCAGCAGAAAAATCCTGGTAACATGAAATACCAGTACAGAGTAACCCCTCTTGGGATCGCGAGGTAGCTGCAGCAGAGGACTCCTCCAATAAGAAATGTTAGTAATAACAGAAGGGGAATTTAAAATGCAGATGATGAAAACAATGAAGGAAATTGCCGAGAAAGTGGAAAATAACCAAAAGGAAATCCTAAAACAGAATCAAATAAGAGATGAATGATACAAAGAATATAGAAAGGATATAGCAGAGCTGAAGGAACTGAAGCAGTCAATTAGGAAAATTAAGGATGCAATAGAAAGTATCAACAATAGATTAGATCACACAGAAGAAAAAAATCTCAGAGGTAGAGGATAAAGCTTTTGAAATGACTCAGATAGTTAAAGAGGCAGAAAAGAAGAGAGAGAAAGCAGAACGTTCACTGACAGAATTATGAGACTTCATGAAGTGTTCAAACATATGAGTTATAGGAATCCCAGAAAGGGAATAAGAATACAGCAGAGGAATGGAAGCCATTCTAGAGAACATTATAAATGAAAATTTCCCAAATATCACCAAAGATCCTGACATACTCCTTTCAGAGAGATATTGGTCTCCTGGTTGCCTCAACTCAAACAGAGCTTCTCCAAGGCACATTGTGATGAATCTATCAAGACAAAAGTAAAGATTTTGCAAGCTGCCAGGAGTAAGCACAAACTGACCTACAGGGGCAAATCTATCAGGGTGACCACAGACTTCTATAATGAAATTTTTCAAGTCAAAAGACAATGTTCATTTATCTTTAATCTGCTTAAACAGGACAATTTCCAACCCAGAATTCTATATCCTGCTAAGCTAAGCTTTAAAATTAACAGAGAAATTAAATCTTTTATTGATATGCAAACATTGAGGAAATTTGCCATAACAAGACCAGCTTTACAGGAAATATTTCAACCTGTTTTATTCACTGACCATCACAGTGGACCTTCTGCAAAGTAAACACCCTGAAATTAAAGGACAGAACCTAGTTTCCATGATGATGCAAAAGACAAAACTAAGTAATGGACTTTCACAAAATAAGATGAATAGAACACTACCACACTTATCAATTATCTCAATAAATGTCAATGTCTTGAATTCCCCACTGAAAAGGCATAGATCAGAGGATTGGATTTAAAAAACACAAGCCATCTATTTTCTGTCTGCAGGAAACACACCTCATGTCAAAAGACAAATTAAAACTCAGAGCTAAGGGTTAGAAGACAATTTTTCAGGCAAACGGAATTCAGAAGAAAAGATAGGTTGCAATCTTATTTTCAGATACATGTGGATTTAAAGCAACTAAAGTCAAAAAAGACAAAGATAGTCACTTCGTTTTGGTCAAGGGAAAAATACAACATGAAGACATTTCAATTTTAAATATTTATGCACCCAATTTAAATGCTCCAAGATTCTTGAAAGAGACCTTGCTTAGTTTGAGCAATATGATATCCTATAACACCATAATAACATGGAACTTCAACACCCCTCTCTCAGAGCTGGACAGATCCTCTAAACAGTAATTAAACAAAGAATTTAGAGATTTAAATGAGACCCTAGGACAACTGTGCTTGATAAACATATTTAGTACACTCCATTCCAAAGACAAAGAATATACATTCTTCTCATTGTCCCATGGAACACTTTCCAAAATTGATCATATCCTAGGATACAAAACAAACCTCAACAGAATCAAAAGAATTGAAATTCTACCTTGCATCTTCTCAGACCATAAGGCACTAAAAGTGGAACTCAATTCCAACAAAAATGTTCAAACTAACACAAAGGCATGGAAGTTAAACAACCTTATGCTGAATGACAGTTGGGTGCAGGAAGAAATAAAAAAGAAAATCACTAACTTCCTTGAGTCTAACAACAATGAAGACACAAGTTACCAAAACCTATGGGATACAGCAAAAGCAGCCCTAAGATGAAAATTTATCATTTTAGATGCCTACATTTGAAAAACAGAAAGAGAGTGCATCAACAAACTCACAAGCCTTCTATGGAATTGGAAAAAGAAGAACAATCTAAGCCTAAACCCAGTAAAAGAAAAGAAATATTCAAAATTAAATCAGAGATTAATGAAATTGAAAACAAAAAAATCATTCAGGAAATTGATGAAACAAGGAATAGGTTTTTTGAAAAAAATAAATAAAATAGATAAACCTTTGGCCAGACTAACTAGAAAAAAAAAATATTTAAATCTCTAGCAACCTCAATCAGAAACGATAAAGGGGAAATAACAACTAATGCCATGAGATACAAGAGATTATCTCTGAATATTACCAGAAACTTTATGCCCAGAAATTTGACAATGTGAAGGAAATGAATCAATATTTGGAATCACACTCTATACCAAGACTTAGCCCAGATGAAATAGATCTCTTGAACAGACCAATTTCAAACACTGAGATCAAAGAAACAATAAAAAAAAAATCTCCCAACAAAAATATGCCCTGGTCCAGATGGCTTCACACCAGAATTCTATCAAACCTTCAAAGAAGAGCTTATTCCTATACTGCAGAAATTATTCCAAAAA
>CAUYPK010104500.1:0-11104 GCA_963574355.1 Loris lydekkerianus | reverse complement strand
AATTCAATGACAAGTATGGGCATGTATAATGCATAGAAATGATTGAACAAATTCATATCCAAAAGTCATTTACAGAGGACAAGCTTTCCTATGAACTTCAGCACAAAGCATACAAGATGTGCTAATTTTACTAAGTACTTTTTCATACATGGCAAACACTTTAACATCTGGACATAGATATTGCAAACCTAAGACTCATCTGTCCATTATACACACTGTATACATAGCAAAACAAAATGCACAAAACAAAGTGGTATCTGAAAACGTCTAAGCACGAGCACATGAGCATATTACCTTTTGCAATTCTTTCCCTCCCACCTCCTCCAAACCATTGAACAAGTATAGATGGTACTATACTACTCACAGAGGTGGTATGACAATTCTATTTCTAAAAAACAGTATTTCCTTTGAGTTTTAGCAAAAATATTTACAAAGTGATATTTTACTACCTCTACATTTAACATACATTGGGCACTTCTAAACATCTAGGTGGGCTAGATGTTTTAGGTAAGGATTTGTCCACTATATACATAGCAGTTTTAAAATACACACTTATGCAAATTAGGACTTCTTTGTCCTTTATATAATATAGTATATACATAGGTAAGGAAGACAAAATACACATACACAGGAACAGTGGTTAATCTCGCCCCACTGCAAGCACACTGGCATAAAGCTCTTATCTCTCTTCTCCTGAACCCCTGCACAAACAATGTATACTACTCAAAAAGGTGGTTTAGCATTCCCCAGAAGAATTTTGTATGAACTTTAAAAAAAGGTATTTACAAAAAGCATTACTATTTCTACTTTTAACATATATCAGGCACTTCAGAACATCTAGGAAGACTAGATTTTTCAAAAAAGTACTTAAGTTTTGTCAACTATATATACAGCAGTGAGGAATAAAATGCACACACAAAACAATGGTTGCAATATGAAATGTCTTGAAATATGACCCGTCTGGCATAGGCTCTTCTCCTCCAGGTCTTTGGCTCTGTGTCCTCTAACCCACTCAGCAAACATGGACAAGCATCGCAGAGGCTAACAATCCCACTTCAAAGTCATTTCCAGGAGACATTTTTTCTATGATTAAAAAAAAAATGGGTATTTACAAGACATGTTATTTTCTAACTACTTTATCATAAGTTGGCAACTTCTTTACATCTAGAAGGGCTAGATGTAGCAAACGTTTTCTTTAAAAAGGTTGGGGGGAAAGTTGAGAGCAGCTTTTTCATATTATGTACACAGGCCTTCAATAACCGGCCAGTAAATTTTCCCAAAGGGTGGTGGGCACTTCCAAATGTGGTATGTTGTTTCTTCTGAAGTCAATGGTCTGGTGGAAGAATGAAGACCAACCGCCAGATGGTCCACTAACCCTTCCAGCCGTCGTCGTCCAGGCCCCACTCACCGTCCAGGCCCATTAAGGCCTTTGTTCGTCACTGTCAGGACTAAGCCGGGCTCGCTCAACAGGGAAAGAGCAGCCACACTAGGATCCGGGTAAGTGCTGCTCCACAGGCCAAGGAGGCCGCCGAACTTGCGTTCATAGACTGGCCTTCTCTGACCCTCCAAACCCTAACGGCCTCCGCGGCGTTCGGGCGGCAGCCATTCTTCTTGGTCGGCCATACCTGCCGCCACCCAAAGGCACCGAGTCCTGGTGGCTTGGCTGAGGCTTCGCAGGGTTGACCCAAGTGACCCGGCGGCTGTCGCAGTCTGACCTTAGAGAATCCCGCCGCCGCCGTCATCAGGTTACCAAAGTCGGGTTGGGAGAGACGTTCGTCGTTGTTTGCAGGCTTGGGCCCAGCGGAAGGGCAGCTGCAACGAGGGTTGCGGGTATCTGCAGGGTAGAGGCCTCCGCCCGTTCCGGGCCCCCTTCCCCCACTCAGCCGCGCCGGGAGCCTGTGGGCCAGAATCCGAGGGCCCCAAGGCCCCCGCAGCAACTAGCAGGGTTCTGCGTCTCACCGCGCTCTCTCTCTCTGTTTTAATTTCGGCTATTTCCTTTCTTCTGGTGGGTTTAGGGTCAGATTGATCTTCTTATTCCAATTCCTTAAGATGGTTTGTGAGTGTGCTGAAGCACTCACTCTCTGTTTTTCAAAGGCAGGCATCTACCTCAATAAATTTTCCTCTCAGATCTGCTTTTGCTGTATTCCAGAGGATTTGGTAAATTGTGTCTTCATTGTTTTTACATTTGAGGAAATTAACAAATTTCTCTTTTACCTCTTCCTGAACCCAACTATCATTCTATCATAATGTTGTTTAGTTTCCAAGATTGCATGAGGAGGAACATTATTGTTGGAGTTTAGCTTCACCATTGTAGCCTTGTGGTCTGAGATGAGACATGTAATAATTTCTATACCTTTGATTTTGCTGAGGTTTGATTTGTATTCTAGGATGTGATGTTTTTTGCACTATGTGCCATGAGCGGATGAGAAAAAAAGCATATTCCTTTGCTTGAAATGGTGTGTTTTGTCTATTTCCACTAATCCCATTTCTTCTAGGGTCATGTTTAGATTTTCCTCTACATAGATTTTTCTCTAATTTAAAATTAAATTTAAATTTGACTATGTAGAGGAAATGGATCAATACTTGGAATCACACCCTCTCCCTAGTCTTAATAAAGAAGAAATAAATCTTTGTATCCTTGTTTAGTTCTTATTTAGAGGATCTGTCCAGTTCTGTCATAGGTGTGTTGAAGTCCCGGACTATTTAAGGGGTTTTAGGATATCGCATTGCTCAGTCCCCTCCAGGTCTTTTTCATGAGTCTGGGAGCATTTAAGTTAGGTGTATAAATGTTTAAAATCAAATGTGTGCTCAGTGCCTGTAGCTTGAGGGGCTAAAATGCCAGCCATGTACACTTGAGCTGGAGGGTTCAAATTCATCTTGAGCCCATCAAACAACAATGATGTCTGCAATCAAACAGTAGCTGGGCGTTTGGGGGGGGTTCCTGTTGTCCCAGCTGCTTGATAGGCAGAGGCAGGAAAATTGCTTGAGCCCTGGAGTTGGAGGTTGCTGTGAGCTGTAATCCCACGGCACTTTACCCAGGGTGACAGCTTGAGGCTCTGTCTCAAAAAAATAAAAAAAATAAAAAATGTGGAAATGTATTCATGTTGTATTTTTCCTTTGATCAGTAAGAAGTGTCTATCTCTGTCTTTCTTAAAGTTGCTTTAAATGTGCTGTATCTGGGAAAAAGACTGCAACCCCTCTTTTCTTCTGATTTCCATTTCCTTGAAACACTGTTTTCCATCGCTTCACCCTGAGTCTTGAATTATCTTTCATGGCAAGGTATGCCTTCTGCAGACAGCATGTAGATGGCTTGTGTTTTTATGTGTGTCTTTTTCTTTTTTTTCTTTTTTGCGGCATAGGCTCACTATGGCCGCCTCAGTAGTGTGCCATGTGTCACAGCTGACAGTTACCTCAAAGCCTTGGGCTAAGTGATTTCCTTGTTTCAACCTCCCAAGTAGGTGAGAGTGTAGGCACCCACCACAATACGTGGCTATTTTTTGGCTGTAGTTGTTTGCCAGGCCTGGGTTGAATTAGAACCTGTCATTTTCACTGTATGAGACTGGTGACTTACCTGTTGAGCTAGAAGTGCTGAGCGTGCTTGTGTTTTTAACCTGTTAGCCAGACTTTGCCTCTTCAGTGGGGAACTCAATTCATTGACATATATTGAGAGTATTGATAAGTGTGGTGGAATTCTATTCATGTTATTAAGATATAGTTTGTTGTGTGCTTTTTATTCTTTGTGCCACTGTAAAAGCTAAGCTCTGGCCTTTGGCTTCTAGATGTTAACCATGGTGGTGTTCCATTGTGGTGTTCAGAATTGAGAATAGGTCTAAGTATTTCTTGTAGAGCTGCTCTTGTTATGATAAATTTCCTGAGTGCTTATATATCTGCAAAAAAATTGATTTCTCCATCAATTTTGAAGCTATGTTTAGCAGAATACAGAGTACTGGGATGAAAATTATTTTGTTTAAGGATGTTGAAATTGCATGACCATGCTCTTCTGGCTCGGAAAGGTTCAGTGAAACTGTGTGTTGTCATCTTAAAGGCTTTTCCCTCATAGGTTATATGCCATTTATTTCTAACTGCTTGTAGAATTTTCTCATTCATCTTGACTTTGGACAGTTTCATTACAATGTGGCTTGGTTAAAGTTGAGATGGCTCAGGGTTTGACATCCATCTGAAAGGAGTGTGCCTGGATCCTTAGAAAAGTTGGGAAGTTTTTGTAAATGACAGACTCCTGTAGGGCTTCCATACCTTTGGGACAAATTTCTTCCTTTTCAGGGATACCTATTATCCATATATTTGAACACTTCATGGCACCCTATAGTTCTGTGAGTGCCTCGTCTGCTTTCTCTCTACTCTTTTTTGACTCTGAAACTACCTATGTTAACTCAAAGACTTTATCCTCAAACTCTGATGGTCTTTCTTCTCCATGATCTAATCTATTTTTGATACTTTCTACAGCTTCTTTACATTTCTTGATTATCTCCTTCATTTATTTAAACTCATTCATTTCTTTTGAATATGCTACATGTTTCTCATCAGACTTCTGGTTCTCTCTTTACATTTTCTCATCCAATGCCTATATGGTATAATCATCCATATTTTAAATTACATTTCTGTCAGATCCATTAATTCTTTTTAGGAGAATAATTCTGTTAAAATTGTCTTGTGGTCCCTTGAAGTAGCTGCACTATTTTGTTTCTTCATGGTTTCTAAATTATTCTATTGTTTCCTCCGCAAAAGTGCTTTCTACTTGTTCACATCTTTGTGCACCATTTTCCTTCTCACTTGCTCCTTTTCTTAAAGTTATTTTGCCTCAGAGTTTAGTTTATAAAGACACATCTTGGTATGGAGTTATAAGGCAGAGAAGTGTTGGAGCAAGCAAACAGAAGGAAGAGAAAAGGAAACAAAAGAGAGGGGGAAAGAAGAGAAGAGTAATGGTAAAGAAAAAGAAACAAAAGAAAATAAAAATGGAGAAGGGAGAATGAGAGAAGAAAATTGAAGAATAGGAGATAAGGAGGAAGGGGAGAAAAGATGACAATGATAGCAGAAATGTTAGATCTCTAAGTGTTCTCCATATATGTCTCCAAAAGAAATGCATTAATTTGAATTCCGACCAGCAGTGCAAATGTGTTCCCTTTTCTCTACATCCTCGCCAACATCTCTGGTCTTGGGATTTTGTGAGATAGGCCAGTCTCACCGGAGTTAGATGATATCTCAAAGTAGTTTTGATTTGCATTTCTATGATGATTAAAATGATGAGCATTTTTTCATATGATCATATCAATGTACACAGCTATGATTTAATAAAAAAAATAAAGAAAATACAGCAAAAAAAGAAAGAAAAAGACAAAAAATAAATGTTATTTTTCAGCACAATGCTAAAGTCACGTCTATAGCCTATGGGTTTTGAGGAGCTACACCAAGTGGGTTCCTCTAAATCAGGCACTCCTGAACAAAAGTGTCACAGACTAATAAAAAATTAAGAAGTAAAAGTTCTATGGAACAAAAACTATTTTTCTAAGTTCTTGTTCTTGGACAGAATGAACTATTCCTATTTATCCCACTACAATTTATATTATACTCTTTCTTTAATTTCTGCAGGACTGAGGTAAAATGCATGTCATTTTCCCCAACCCCGTTATAAAAAGTGGTGGCCAACCGCTTGGGAGGAACTGCAACCTGGGCACACTAACCTGTGAAGAATCAAATCCTGCCAAAAATCATGCTAGTAAGCTAGGTTCCAAACGCCACCCTGGGTGTAAGGGGCTGGCGCCCTACTCACTGAGCAACAGGTGCTGCCCACTACATCACACTTCTTAGTCATCTCCTTTCATGCTCCATCCTAGCACTTTTTTTTTTTTTTTTCTGAGACTGAATCTCAAGCTGTGCCCTCAGTAGAATGCCATGGCCTCATAGCTCACAGGAACCTCAAATGCTTAAGGTTAAGTGATTCTTTTGCCTCAGCTGAGATTATAGGTACCCACCACAACATCCCCGCTATTTTTTGTCATTATTGTTTGGCAGGCCGGGGTTGGACTCAACTCGCCAGCTCCAGTGTATGTGGCTTACATTCTAGCCATTGAGCTTCAGTCCATGAGCCAACCAAATTCAAGAACATTTACCACCAAAGAAGGATTTCTTTCTTTTTTTTTTTTTTTTGCTCACAGTTTGGTTAGGACCCTAAACATTTGTTTTGTGAAGGTTGCAGTTTCCCAAATGTCATTGGCAAAATATTTTTTTTTTTTCTGGAGAGATCAGCTTTCTAGAGGATTAGCATTCATAGTGAGTGAAAATTAGATCTTTTTTGGACAAAATATAAGCTCTATTTTCCTTATATATTCATATAGAATCTTTATTTTTTGCCTTTTTTTTAATTTTTTTTTTTTACATATACACGTGCTAATTTGGTTTCCTTTTTTTTTTTTTGCCTTCACAAAATTAAAAAGACTTAAAATATAATAATAACAATGTTTAAATAAGGATTAGAAACAAAAACCTTGTAAAGAATGAACAAACTTAAATACATTCAGAAAAGGAATCAGAAGATTGCTACATCAAAATATTAAGCAATAATAATAATGATGTAAAGAAAGTAACATTCACATTTTCAAATAAGAGTATGTCTATTATAGAATGCTTAGACTGTGAGATTCAGTATTGAGTCATCAGTTAATTTCCCAATTTTTTCCAGTATCCGAAAATATACAACTAATATTTATAAATAAAAGTAAAAGATAATTTCAAAAAACAGATCATTCTAAATTTTATAGACAATAGAAAAAGAAGAAATACATCAAAATCATTCCACTTGATCTGGGTCACCCAACATTAAAGTTGGAAAAATATATATTATTATAAAGGAGAAATTACAAATATATGTCACTTATAAATAAGGATACAATATCCTAAACAACATAGTAACATGTTGAGTTGAAAATTAATGTTTAAGCAGGGTGGCACCTGTGGCTCAAAGGAGTTGGGCACTGTGGCCTTGTAAAACAGCCTAAAATCTGGGATGGTGATATCCCTAGTTTTGCTTTTATTACTAAGAACTGACTTACTTATATGGGGTTATTTCAGGTTCCATACAAAATGGAATCATTTTTTGCAAGTCTTGAAAATAGGATGTTGGTATTTTAATAGAAATGGCATTAAATCAGTAAATTACTCTTGGAAGAATAGACATTTTAACAATGTTGATTCTTCCCAGCCATGAGCATGGTACGGTCTTCCATTTGTTAAGGTCCATTGCTATTTCTTTTCTTATGGTTACACAATTTTGTTTATGGAGCTCCTTCATCTCTTTTATTAGGTATATTTCCATGTATTTTATTTTCTTTGGGTCTATCATGAAGAAACTTGTGTCTTTCATTAACATCTCATCTTGGCTGTTGTTGGCATATACAAAAGCAACTGACTTGTGGACAGTGATTTTATATCCTGAAACATTAATGTATTTTTTAATGACTTCCAAGAGTCTTGTGGTTGCGTGTTTAGGGTTCTCTAAGTATAAGATCATATCAGCAAAGAGGAACAGTTTGACCTCCTCTGCTCTGATTTGGATGTCCTTTATTTTCTTGTCTAATTGTATTGGCTAAACTTCTAGCACTATGTTGAATAGTAATGGTGACAGAGGACAACCTTGTCTGGTTCAAGTTCTAAAAGGAAAAGCTTTCAGTTTTACTCCAGTCAGTTAAATATAAGCTTTTGGGTTTGTCATAATAGTTTTGATCAGTTTAAGAAATGTGGCACCTATTCCTATAATTATCAGTGTTCTAATCAGAAAAGATGCTGAATTTTTGTTGAATATTTTTTTTCTGCAAATATTGAGAGGATCAAATATTTTTTAGTTTTCCTTCTGTTGATATGGCGAATAACATTTATAGACTTGCATATATTAAACCAGCCTTACATCCCTGGGATGAAACCAACTTGATCAGGATGTATTACTTTTTTGATGATAAGCTATAATCTGTTAGCTAAGATTTTGTTGAAAATTTTTGCCTCTATATTCATTAGTGAAATTAGTCTGAAATTCTCCTTTTTATTTTGTTTATGTATTTATTTATTTATTTTATATTTTTGCTTTGGTATCTGATTTTTTCTTCATTGAATGTGTTTGGGGAAGATTCCTTACTTCTCAATTTTTTTTTGAATAATTTCTGCAATATAGGAATAAGCTCTTTGAAGGTTTGATAAAATTCTGCTGTAAAGCCATTCAGACCAGGGTATTTTTTTTGTTGGAAGATTTTTTATTGTTTCTTTGATCTCAGTGCTTGAAATTTATCTGTTCAGGAATTCTATTTCATCTGTAGTAAGTCTAGAGAGATGATGTATTCAAAATGTCAATCCATTTCCTACAGGGTCGAATTTCTGGGCATAAAGTTTCTGGTAGTATTCGGAGATAACCTCTTATTTCTCTGTGGCATTAGTTGTTATTTCCCCTTTATCATTTCTGATTGAGGTTACTAGAGATTTTACTTTTTTATTTCTAGTTAGTCTAGACAAAAGTTTATCTATTTTATATATTTTTTCAAAAAAAACTTGTTTCATTAATTTTCTGAATACTTTTTAATTTCAATTTCATAAATCTCTGATTATTTTTTGGCTATTTCTTTTATTCTTCTGGGTTTAGGCTTAGATTGTTCTTCTTTTTTCAATTCTATCAGATAGCTTGAGAGTTTGTTGATATGCTCTCTTTCTGTTTTTCAAATATGGGTTTCTAAAGTGATACATTTTCCTCTTAGGACTCCTTTGCTGTATGCCACAGGATTCGGTAACTTGTGTCATCTTTGTTGTTATACTCAAGAAAGTTAATGATTTTCTTTTTTATTTTTTTCCTGCACCAACTGTCATTAAGCATAAAGTTGATACATTCCATGTCTTTGTGTGAGGTGGAGCATTTTCTTGGAGTTGTGTTCCAGTTTTAGTGTCTTGTGGTCAGAGAAGATGTAAGGTAGAATTTCAATTCTTTTGATTCTGTTAAGGTTTGTTTTATGTCCTAGGATATGATCACTTTTGGAAAATGTTCCATGGAACAATGAGAAAAATGTATATAGTTTATATTTGGGATGAAGTGTTCTGTATTTGTCTATCAAGTACAGTTCTTGTAGGGTCTCATTTAAATCTCTAACATCTTTGTTTAATTTCTGTTTACAGGATCTTTCAAGCTCAAAGAGAGGGGTATTAAAGTCCCCTGTACTGTGGTGTTACAGGATATCATATCGCTCAAATGAAGCAAAGTCGTTTTCAAAAATCTGGAAGCATTTAAATTGGGTGCATAAATATTTAGATTTGAAATTTCTTGTTGTATTTTTCCCTTGACCAATATGAAGTGACCATCATTGTCTTTTTTGCCTTTGCTTTAAATGCACATGTGCCTGAAAATAAGATCGCAACCCCTCTTTTTCTGATGAATTCCATTGGCCTGAATAATTGACTTCCAACATTTAACTCTGAGTTTCAGTTTTGACATGTGGTGTGTTTCCTGCCAACAAAAAATTATATGGGTTCTTTTTTTTTTTTTTTTTTTTTTTAATCTAATGAGCTAATTTATGCCTCTTCAGTGAGAAATTCAAACTATTGAATTTATTAAGATAATTGATAAGTGTGGGAGCATGCTATTCATCTTATTTTGTGAAAGTCCATTGCTTAGTTTTATTTTTTGCATCATTGTTGAAATTAGGTTCTGTCCTTTAATTTCTGGGTGTTTACTTTGGTGAAGGTCCATTGTGATGGTCAATGTGTAGAACAGGTTGAAATATTTCCTGTAAGGCTGGTATTGTTGTAGAAAATTTTCTCAATGTTTGCATATCAGTAAAAGATTTGATTTTTCTATCAATTTAAAGCTTAGCTTAGTGGGATATAAAATTCTGGGCTGGAAGTTTTCTTTTTAAGTAGATTAAAGACAGATGACTATTGTCTGAAAATTTTTATTAGAGAAGTCTGTGGTGACCGTGATGAGTTTATCCCTGTAGGTCAGTTGGCACTTTTTCCTGGCAGCTTGAAAAATCTTTAGTTTGTCTTTACTTTGGATAGATTTGTCACAATATGCCTTGGAGAAGCTCTATTTAAATTAAGATGACCAGGGGATTTATATCCCTCTGAAAAGAATATGTCAGAATATTTGGTGATATTAGGAAAATTTTCATTTATAATATTCTCTAACATGTTACAAAAGTACATGTGAAACTTATTGAATGCAAATAAGATTGTCTTAACAAAATAACTAAGAAAATGCAAGGAATGCTATGTTAACCAGTGTGATGAAAATGTTTGTTTATAAAACCAGTGCATGGTGCTCATGATCACATTAATGTACAGCTATGATCTAATACTAATAAATAAATAATACTACTAATAATATTCTCTAGAATGGCTTTTGTTTTTCTGGGGCATTCTTCTTCCCCTTTTGGGATATCTATTACTCATATATTTGAACACTTCATAGACTTCCATAATTTTTTTCAGTGACCATTCTGCTTTCCATCTCTCTTCTTTTCTGCCTCTTTAACTATCTGAGTTATCTCAAGAGCTTTATCCTCTACCTCTGAGATTCTTTCTTCTGCCTGATCTAATCTATTGTTGATACTTTCTATTGCATTCTTACTTCCCTGAATGACTGCTTCAGTTCCTTCAATTCTGCTGTATCCTTTTTATATTCTTTGTATCTTTCATCTCTTATTTGATGGTTTTTGGATTTTTTTTTTTTTGTTAGCTAAATTCTCAGCAATTTCCTTCATTGTTTCATCATCTATATTTTAAATTTCCCTTCTGTCATTTCTAAAATTTCTTTATAGTCCTCTGCTGTAGCTACCTCATGATCCCTAGAAGGGATTACTCTGAACTGGTATTTCGTGTTACCAGGACTTTTCTGATGATTCTTCTTCATGAATGCTTTTTTGTATCTGTTTCCTTAACCTAATTATTCTTTCAATCATTTCTCTTTAAAGTTTCAATGAATTCTTGTGGTAGAGGATCAGAAAATGAAAAAAATTGAAGAGCAAGGATGAAAAAAAGATTTCAGAAAAAAGAGAAAGAACAGGGGTTGAATAAAAGAAAATATTGTTAAAAAAATGGAAAGGCACTGAAAAAAAAA
>CAUYPK010104499.1:0-17300 GCA_963574355.1 Loris lydekkerianus | reverse complement strand
ATACACTCTGACCTCCTCCTTAAACTACTCACAAAATAAATACTATAGATTACTTGAAGGTTTGCTTGGTCTTCTTCAACATAAAATATTAAGAGTGAAGAATCAAAAAGCTGTAACTCAGATAAGTATATTAACTCTGTTCAAGTACCACTGAATAAAACTAAAATGAATCGTGAAGTAGCAAACTGACTAACAGGCTGGTTATGTCCCATCACTCTCACAGTCTTCTATTGTTATGTCTTCTTCCTCTGTGTCTCCTTGGGATGAGAAGGGCTGAGGCTGGCTGGCAGGCAGTTCGTTTCCACTGCTCTGACTCAAAGGAAGACAGTAGGTTTCGGATTCAGAGGTTTGAGTGGGTTCACCCTGAGCCTCCTCCGCACGCTGTCCTCCATCAAGTCCTTCGTCTCCACTGTCCGTGTTTATCACTCCATGTTCCCTGTCGTTCAACGCTTCCATTTTCAATCTGTCAGATGCACAGTGCGGACGGACATTAGTAACAATCAGAGGAGGGAATCCCTTCAAATTACCATAATAAATGTGATGATTATGATGCTGTCTTCTCTAGTTTTCATTTACCTTCATTGTGCTATTTAGCCAGTCCCTTTAATTTAACTATATGTAAACAATACAAGGTAAATGACAAATTCTGAATAAATTCTTACAATGTATAATATAAAAGGATTAATCAATGTCTTCAGTAAAGAATTTGTCAAATTAAAAAGAAAAATTAAATAGAAAAATGGGAGGCTGGGCACAGTGGCTCACGTCTGTAATCCTAGAACTCTGGGAAGCTGAGGCAGGTGGCTTGTCTGAGCTCACAGGTTGGAGACCAGCCTGAGCAAGTTCGAGACCCTGTCGCTAAAAATAGCCGGGAGTTATGGCAGGTTCCTATAGTCCCAGCTACTTGGGAGGCTGAGGCAAGAGGGTCACGAGCCCTAGAGTTTGAGGTTGCTGTGAGCTATGAGACCAGGGCACTCTACCAAGGGTGACAAAGTGAAACTGTCTCCAAAAAAAAAAAAAAAAGTAAAGAAAAGAAAAATGGGCACAAAACAAGGACTTATAAAAGAAATTTAAAGGTTATTTAAAAAATTCTTCAATATAATTTGTAATTTTAAAAATGGAAATTAGGCTTGGCACCTGTACCTCAGTGGCTAGGGCACTGGCCACATACACTGAGGGTGGTGGGTTTGAACCTGACTCAGGCCAACTAAACAATGGCAACTGCAACAACAAAAAAAACAGCTAGGCGTTGTAGTGGGTGCCTGTAGTCCCAGCTACTTGGGAAGCTGAGGCAAGAGCATCTCTTAAGCCCAAGAGTTTGAGGTTCCTGTGAGCTGTGACACCATAGCACTCTACCAAGGACAACATAGTGAGACTCTGTCTCAGAAAAAAAAAAAAAAAGTAAATTAAGAATGAGCTACTACTGTCCTTTTTCAACCTGGCAAAAATACTTCTGAAACTCAATGGCAGCAAGGGTTAAGAGAAAAGAACATACTGATATATTGTAAGTGGATATAAAATTGGCAAAATATTTTTCCAAGTAATTTGGTAATAAAGAGGAAAAGCCTCAAAAAGATGTATGCCTATTGATCCCACAATTTCATTTCTAGGAATTTATCCAAAGTAAATAGTATTTCATGTGCTAGAAGGCTAGAATAGTAAAAGCTGAAAAGAAGCTAAATGTACACAATAAAGTGTAGGTTGATTATAGGAAACTGTGCATCTATTAAATGAAAGTTAAAATTAATATTTAATAATCATTAAATATTATCAACAAGAATCAAAGATCATGTTAAATATGGCCAGACACAGTGGCTCATGCCTATAATCCTAGCACTTTGGAAAAGTAAGGTGGAAACATTACTCGAGGTCCCAAGTTTAATACAAACCTGAGCTTCTTACTAAGACCCTGTTTCTTTCCATAAATAAATGAATAATCAGCCAGGGTATGGTGCTATAAGTCTGTAGTCTCCATTACTGAGGAGGCTAAGATAGGAGTATCAATTGCACCCAGAGATTTGAGGTTGCACTTAGCTATAATGACATCACTGCACTCCATCTTGGGCAACAGAGTGAGACCCTGTCTCAAACAGACCAAAAAAAATCACATCAAACCTACCAAACAGTGAACATTAATGAAAGATGACAGTCATTATAATGTATAGCACTGACAAATACGCCCTCCCAAGTCAGGTTACAAAGTTGACCCAATAGTAAGATAGTGAAGACTTTCATTCATTTAATTATGTCTTAAGAGAAAAAAGACAAGATAATTGTCCTTCATTTTGATGTAATAATCTTGGAAGGGAAAGGAGCCAGCAGAGAAAGCTGGTCTTGCTTTGATTCAGAGACTTGCAAGGGAAAAGTAAAAGTTTATAAAAGGTTAAGGATCACAGATGCTGCTTCATGGGCCGTTTGTCTTTCTGTAATAAGAAAGACAGGCCCCAATAACCAAGCGGTAATTCAGAAGAAACCATTAATACTACAAAAGCCTTATTGAATCTATGAGGATAGAGGAGGGCAAAGGCCAGACCACAAGAGTTTTCCATTTGGGATTGAAAATAAGAGAAAAGATAGGAGAGGTAATAGGTGCCATTTCTATTATTTACTTTTGTCCATGTATTCAGTAAACAAGACCTTTCAAAACCTCTTAAAAGGGGCAGCGCCTGTGGCTCAGTAGGGAGGGCGCTGGCCACATATACCGAGGGTGGCGGATTCAAACCCAGCCCCAGCCAAACTGCAACAAAAAAATGGTCGGGCATTGTGGCGGGTGCCTCTAGTCCCAGCTACTCGAGAGGCTGAGGCAAGAGAATCGCCTAAGCCCAGGAGTTGCAGGTTGCTGTGAGCTGTGTAATACCACGGCACTCTACCAAGGACAATAAATGGAGACTGTCTCTACAAAAAAACCAAACAAACAAAAAAACAAAACAAATTCTTAAAAGGGCTCATCTGTAATCCTAGCACTCTGAGAGGCCAAGGTGAGTAGACTGCCTGAGCTCACAGGTTCAAGACCAGCCTGAGGCAACAGTGAGACCCCATCTCTAAAAATAGCCGGGCATCCATAGCTATAGTCCTAGCTACTTGGAAGACTGAGACAAAAGAATCGTTTGAGCCAATGAGTCTGAGGTTGCTGTGAGCTATGATGCCACAGCACTTTGAGAGTGACAAAGTGAGACTCTGTCTCAAAAACATAAAATAAATAACACCTCTTAAAAATGGGCCAGGAGTGGTAGCTCAGGCCTATAATTCTAGCACTCTGGAAGGCCAAGGCGGGTGGATTGCTTGAGTATAGAATTTTGAGAGCAGCCTGAGTAAAAGCAAGACCCCATCTCTACTAAAAATAAAAAACTAGCTGGGCTTTATGGCAGGTGCCTGTAGTCCCAGCTGCCAGGAGGCTGAGGCAAGAGGATTGCTCAAGCCCAAGAGTTTGAGGTTGCTGAGTTATGATGCCACAGCACTCTACTCAGAGCAAAAAGAGGCCAAAACAGTGCTTAATTCAATCTCATAAACAAGCTGAATTAAATTGAAGTATAGGGTGGCGCCTATGGCTCAAAGGAGTTAGGGCGCTAGCCCCATATACTGGAGGTTGCGGGTTCAAACCCGGCCCCGGCCAAAGAAAAAAAAAAAAAAAAAAAAAAAAAAAAATTGAAGTATAAGCTTTTTGTTAGTCACTGATATGGATAATTAGCCCAGAAATTATTTTCCAATAAAATGAGCAGCATGAATATAGATATCTCTCTCTCTTTTTTTTTTTTTTTTTTTTGCAGTTTTTGGCTGGGGCCAGATTTGAACCCACCAACACCGGTATATGGGGCCGGTGCCTTACTCCTCGAGCCACAGGCCCCATCCTATATCTCTATATTTTGTCTGAATTTTCTAAAACAAGGAAATACAAAGAACACTGCTACTTTTTTTTAATTGTTCTGATAATTTTAAACTCCAGGGCATCTCTATGGAAAGGTCTATCCAAGTGTGAGACAGTGCTCAAGACAGTAACTGAACATGTACATGGTGAGGAGAAATAAAAAGGCATTTCCCTATTTCCTTTCTCCAGTAAGGTTTATGCTGCATAAAGGTATGAGGCTCATTTTGGTGACAAATGCTTGCATACAAAGAATTTTGAATTCTTCCATCTCTAATTCCCCCCAAAAGTTTAGGCTCTGACCTGATGATGAACAAGGAAATCAAAATAAGGTGATATTACTTTCACATGAATTCAAGACTGTTTACCATCTTAAAATCCACTTACCAAATCAGTAGACTGAATTTTCTCCCTCAGAAAGTTTTCAACCAACACTGCTACTTTTTGAAGCAGTTACTGGTCACTGCAGGTCTTCAAGCATAGGCTAACGACACCTCTTGTTAGGAAAGGAGAATAGGTGTTTCTAGATATGCAAGATTTGTTGAACTAGAGCAGTGGTTCTCATCCTTCCTAATGCCACGGCCCTTTAATACAGTTCCTCATGTTATGGTGACCCCCAACCATAAAATTATTTTCATTGCTACTTCATAACTGTAATTTTGCTACTGTTATGAATCGTAATGTAAATATTTGATATACAGGATGTATTTAGGCGACCCCTGTTTGTGACCCATAGGTTGAGAACTGCTGAACTACAGGATTTTAAAGATTCCTCGGCCTCTGCGATTTTGTAATTCTATTTAGTCTGGCACATTCCATTGGGAGTAAGTGAAAATATACTAGTGTATTTCATAAAATGAAGGGTCTACAATACAATTATAGTAGATCCTCCATAGTTGACTACATCCTTAAATTGACCAGATATGCACCACATGTATGTTATCAGAACTGTAGGCTAGTTCTTTATGTTGACCACCACTGTATGTTGACCAGGTTGGTATAGTTCCCTGGTTGGTCAACTTACAGAGGTTCTACTATATATGACTTTTTTTTTTTTGAGACAGAGTCTCACTATGTCACCCTCAGTAGAGTGCCATGGTGTCACAGCTCAATGCAACCTCAAACTCTTGGGCTTAAGTGGTTCTCTTGCCTCAGCCTCCCAAGTAGCTGGGACCACAGGCGCCAGCTACAACGCCTGCCTATTTTTGTTGCAGTTGTCATTGTTGCTTTAGCTGGCCTGGGCTGGGTTTAAACCCACTAGCCTCAGTATATGTGGCTGGTGTCATAATCACTGTGCTATGGCGCTGAGCCTGTACATGATTTTCTTTTTTTTGAGACAGAGCCTCAAGCTATCGCCCTGGATAGAGTGCCATGGCATCACAGCTCACAGCAACCTCAAACTCCTGGGCTCAAGCAATTCTCCTGCCTCTGCTTCCCAAGTAGCCACAACAACACCTGGCTATCTTTGGTTGCAGCAATCATTGTTGTTTGGTGGGCCCGGGCTGGATTTGAACCCGCCAGTTCAGGTGTAAGTGGCTGGCACCTTAGCCACTTGAGCCATAGGCACCAAGCCTGTACATGATTTTTGATGTACCTACCTAATGTACCTAGGTACAATATGTTATTTCTTGGATTTTACAAATAACATTTATTGATTTATATTGAACATATTCAGTGGACATTTCAGTAACAGCTCTTTGGAAATTAATATGATCAGCTTACCTTCCAAAGTGTCCCTTTAGAGGAAGCCTGCCAATATCTTGGATAAAAGAGATCTGAGCTGAAAATAGATTCAAAAAAAGTTTTAAACAATTTTCCAAAGAAGACATATGAATGATCAGTTAGCACATGAAAAGATGATGAAATCACTAATCTTTAAGAAAATGCAAATCCAAGTTACAGTGAGATACACACTTCACACCTATTAGGATGACTATTATCAACAAACTGAAAACAAGTGTGGGCAAAGATGTGGCAATACTGGAATCTTTTGCTTTGCTGATGGGAACATAAAACATTATAACCACTATGTAAAACACTAGGATGGGTCTTCAAAAACTTAAAAGTAGAATTACTAGCTGGGAGTAGTAGCTCACACCCATATTCCCAGCTACTTGGGAGGCAGAAGCTGGAGGATCACTTGAGCGCAGGAGTTTGTGATCAGCCTGGGAAATATAGTGAGATCCTCAATTATTATATGTTCCAACAATTCCACTTCTGGGTATATACTCAAAATAATTGAAAGCAGGGTCTCAAAGAGGTATCTGTATATCCACATTCATAAAAGCACTATTCACAATAGTGAAAAGGTGGAACCAATCTGTCAATGAAGAGATGAATGGAGCCTGTAACACAGTGGGTTATGGCGCCAGCCACATGCACCGAGGCTGACAGGTTTGAACCTGGCCTAGGCCTGCTGAAAAACAGTGACAACTGCAACAAAAAAATGGCCAGGTGTTGTGACAGGTGCCTGTGGTCCCGGCTGCATGGGAGGCTGAGGCAAGAGAATCGCTTGAGTTTGAGGATGCTGTGAGCTGTGACGCCATGGCACTCTACCGAGGGCGACACACTGAGACTGTCTCAAAGAAAAGGAAAAAGAGAGAGATGAATGGATAACCAAAGTGTGGTTTTATATATATATAATGGAATTTTATTCAGCTTTAAAAAGGAAGGTAATTCTGACACATACTATAACACAGATGAACCTTGATGATGCCTCAAGTGAAATAAACCAGTCACAAAAAGATGAATACTGTATGATTCTACTTGGATGAAGTACCTAGAATAGTCAAATTCATCAAGACAGAAAGTAGAACAGTGGTTGCCAGGGTACCAGAGTAGGGGGAAGTGAGGAGTTAAGTTTAATGGTTATAGAATTCCATTTTTACATTATGAAAAAGTTCTGGAAACTGGTTGCAGAACAAGATAAATATATTTAGGCTGGGCGCTGTGGCTCAAGCCTGTAATCCTAGCACTCTGGGAGGCTGAGGCAGGTGGACAGCTTGAGCTCAAGAATTCAAGACCAGCCTCAGCAAGAGCGAGACCCCATCTCTACTAAAAGTAGAAAAACTGAGGCAAGAGGATCGCTTGAGCCCAAGAGTTGGAGGTTGCTATGAGCTCTGATGCCATAGGACTCTACCCAGGGTGACAGCTTGAGACTATCTCTTAAAAAAAATAATAATAAATAAAAATAATAATAATAATATATATATATATATATATATACACACACACAAACGAACTGCACTGTAGACTTAAAAATGGTTACAATGGTAAGTTTTATGTTATGTGTAATTTACCACAAAAAGAAAAAGAAAAGGAATGACACAGTAGACTTAAAGGATGACAACATAAAGTTTTGGATACCCACTCCCTCATGAGAAAATCAAAATTGGTGAGAACTATAAAAAAACAACAACAATCATTTAAGGTCTCTGGCAATTTTCTCTCTGCCTTTTATTTTATCCTAAGGGCATACTGCAAATGAGGAAACATTTTCAGGAATATCTAACAGAGAGCCTAAGACATCTGAGTCACTAAGTCTTCCTCCCTCCCTTCCCCACTCCTAGCTCAGCTTGATGGAAACTTCATTCCAGGTGGGTGCAACCAAGGACAAAGGGTTCCCTCCCACATGTGTGTGGCAGATTGTTCCTGGACTCCCTTTCTCCACCAAGCATACCTGCCACCCCCACCTCATAGGACAAAGGGTCTATCCCAGGGGCACTGTACTCTCTTCCAAGTGCAATCTCCCTGGCCCTGGCTTATCAGGGTCCACAACATGAAAGGCAAGCTAAAATGACCAGAGGCTACCTCCACAGCTGGGTGCCCACTCAGAGTAGTGGCACAAAGATTTGCACAGGGAGAGGCAGTCCATAGGATAAGAAAGCGCTGAAGGCTTACCCAAAGGAAATGACTTTATTTGAAACAGTGTAGAGAACTTCAAGCCAAAGGGTACCCCTAAAACAAACTCCTCTTAAGTAAGTGCTATAAGTTAAATATAAGCTAACTACATCATAAGAAAAAAACATAGAAGGCAGAGAGAAAAATAAGAAGAGCCCTCTTGGGACAAACTTCAGAGACTGGCCTGAAAGCCTACAGCTGCCCAAATATAATTGGATCAGACTGTGGAGAAATTTTTCTCTCAGGACACAGTTGAAAACAAGAGAGAAATCAGCAAGGAATTAGTGGAACCTAATTAGGTGAGTGCTATACCAAATAAGGCAAAAAGCTATATATGTAAATCAGAGAAAGAGACGAAGAGGGCCCTGCTAAAACCATCATCATCCCAATATAACAATGGGCACACCCAAAGCTGAGTTTTCTGACGGGGGACAAAACCTTCATTCTACAGAAGATAGATTTGATCTAAATAGTTTAGCCAAGCCATTAAACAAATAAACAAGCAAATATTTATAACAAGTCCCAGGGCGGTGCCTGTGGCTCAAGGAGTAGGACACTGGCCCCATATACGGGGGGTGGCAGGTTCAAGCGCAGCCTGGCCAAAACTACAAAAAAATTAAAAACTAAAAATAAAATAAAATAAATAAAACAAGTCCCAGAGGAGGAGAATTAATACCCACAGTTGCTATAATACACTTCCTAAAATGTTCAATTTTCAGCAAAAAGTTGTAAGAGACATGTGAAGAAACAGAAAGCATTTATACATAGGAAAAAGGCAGGCTGCTGGGCATGGTGGCTCACGCCTATAATCCTAGTAACTCTTGGAGGCCGAGGTGGGTGGACTGCCTGAGCTCACAGGTTTGAGACCAGCCTGAGCCAGAGTGAGACCTCCTCTCTAAAAATAACTGGGTGTTGTGGCAGGCACCTGTAGTCCCAGCTACTTGGGAGGCTGAGGCAAGAGAATCACTTGAGTCCAACAGTTTGAGGTTGCTGTGAGCTATGACACCATAGCACTCTACCCAGGGTGACAAAGTGAAGACTCTGTCTCAAAAAAAAAAAAGTCTGGAAGAGTTTACATAAATCTTCCAAAAGCAACTTGTGCATGTAGGGAGGTACTTCTAATTTCTACTTTATATACTTCTAGGCTCAGCACCCATAGCACAGTGGTTACAGCACCAGCCACATACACCAAAGTTGTGTATGTGGAGGGTTTGAACCCGGCCCTGGCCAGCTAAAACAACAATGACAACTGCAACAAAAAATAGCCAGGCATTGTGGCGGGCGCCTGTAGTCCCAGCTGCCTGGGAGGCTGAGGCAAGAGAATCGCTTGAGCCTAAGAGTTTGAGGTTGCTGTGAGTTGTGACGCCAAGGCAGTCTACCAAGAGTGACACAGTGAGACTCTGTCTCAAAAAAACAAACAAAAATATGTATGTATATATATACATTTCTGTATTGTCCGATGCTTTGTTTTTTGAGACAATGTCTCATTCTGTTACCCAGATAGAGTGCAGTGGTATTATCATAACTCAGTGCAACTCCTGGGCTCAAGTGATCCTCCTACATCGGCCTCTGGAGTAGATGAGCTTACAAGTGTACATCATGATGCCCAGCTAAGTTTCCTATTTTTAGTAGAGATAGGCTCTCCCTCTTACTTAGGCTGGTCTCAAACTCCTGAGCTCAAGAGATCTTCCCACCTCGAGTGGGACTAACTCCCACCCCCTCCACAGTGTTAGGATGACAGGAATGAGCCACTGTGCCCAGCCTGATGCTTTTTTAAAAGAAAAATTCTGGATCAAAAAATAAAAAAGGAAAAAACATATCTCACTTAATACAGCAGTAAGTTGTCCCACAAAAAGATACTGATATAAAACATTACTTCTTTGGGAAAAGAAAAACCTGTTATTACCTTGATTTCTCATTGGAATGGTTAGCATCGCAAGGTAAGGTAAAAGCTGAGTTTGAAGGCATAAAGTTGGTAGGCAGAAGTCAGAAAAAAGTGCTTTTGCTGCCAAGCAATTTTCCCGATACTGTGCAGAAAACAAAAAGATAAAAGGAAAAATAAAATTAAAAATATGGTTAATATTCCTTGACAAACTAAATTTATTATATCACAAAGGGTGTTGGTTTATATGCCACAAATATGCTTTCAAGAGTTTATGTAATTAGTCCCTTATAATTTTTCTAGCATTACTAATAAAGCATTTTACCTACACAATTATTTCACATTTCACATAACAATAATAATTTATTTAACGTACAAGAAAAACAACCTCAAAAATCAAAAGAATTGGGACAGTGCCTGTAGCTTAAAGGAGTAGGAGGCCGGCCCCATATGCCAGAGATAGTGGGTTCAAACCCATCCCTGGCCAAAAACTGCAAAAAAAAAAAAAAAAGAATTGTTGAGGAGCATATACACATCACAAACATGTGAAAGATTGTACAAATACAATTCCCCAATGAAATGATTAATTTTCCTCAGCCAACCACAACATAAGGCTGAGGACAGAAGCACAATCCTGACTTCAAGGCACTTACAGTCTTCGATGACTCATATACAGCTATACAGCAAAATTAATACACAGAAGGAGCCAAACAATGTACACACATTTTAAGAAAGGAAAAAAACCGTATTAAAATTGTAATACTCAGACAGTGCCTATGGCTCAAAGGAGTAGGGCGCTGGCCCCATATGCCAGAGGTGGCGGGTTCAAACCCAGCCTCAGCCAAAAACTGCAAAAAAAAATAAAATAAAATAAAATAAATAAATAAATAAAATAAAATTGTAATACTCAATATATACCGATAATAAAATGTAAGAGGTTGAGCACCGCTTGTAATTGCAGAAGTCAATTGTAACTTGAACATCACAAATTTAGTACAGTTTTTTCTTTCTTTTTTTCTTTTTGTTGAGACATTGTCTTACTATGTTACCCTCGGTAGAGTGCTGTGACATCACAGCTCACAGCAACCTCAAGCTCTTGGGCTTAAGCAATTCTCTTGCCTCAGCCTCCCAGGTAGCTGTGACTACAGGCGCCCACCACAATGCCCAGCTTTTTTTTTTTTTTTTTTTGTAGAGACAGAGTCTCACTTTATGGCCCTTGGTAGAGTGCCGTGGCATCACATAGCTCACAGCAACCTCCAGCTCCTGGGCTTAAGCGATTCTCTTGCCTCAGCCTCCCTAGTAGCTGGGACTACAGGCGCCCGCCACAACGCCCGGCTATTTTTTTGTTGCAATTTGGCCGAGGCTGGGTTTGAATCCGCCACCCTCGGCATATGGGGCCAGCGCCCTACTCACTGAGCCACAGGCGTCGCCCAACGCCCAGCTTTTTTCTTGTGTGTGTAGTTGTTACTGTTGTTTGGCAGGCCAGGGCTGGGTTTGAACCTGCCAGCTCTGGTGTATGTGGCTGGGCCCTAGCCGCTGAGCTACAGGCACCGAGCCTATTATACTAATTTTTAAAGATTGATAATTAAGGCTTGGTGCCTGTAGCTCAGCAGTTAGGGCGCCAGCCACATACATTGGAGCTAGTGAGCTCCCAAACAACAACGACAAAAAAAGGCACGTGTAGTCTCATCTACCTGAGAGGCTGAAACAAGAGAATAGCTTAAGCCCTTGTGGGCGGTGCCTGTGGCTCAAAGGAGTAGGGTGCTGGCCCCATATCCTGGAGGTGGTGGGTTCAAAACCAGCCCCGGCCAAAAACTACAAAAAAAAGAGATTGATAATTAATTTTTAAAAATCTGTTGTATGGCGGTGCCTGTGGCTTAGTGTAGGATGCTAGCCACATACACCGAGGCTGGCGGGTTAGAACCTGGCCAGGCCAGGTAAAGCAACAATGATGATTGCAATAGCTGGGCATTGTGGAAGGCGCCTATAGTCCCAGCTACCTGGGAAGCTGAGGCAAGAGAAATGCTTAAGCCTAAGAATTTGAGGTTGCTGTAAGCTGTGATGCTACAGTGCTGTACCCAGGGTGACAGCTTGAGACTTTGTCTCAAAAAAAGAAAAAAATTTCTGTTGTAGATTTCTCTACATGTATAGCTGTGGAGACTAAGAGCATATTAGATGAAATAACTTATTCAGATGGTTAGAGGCAAAGCCAGGATGTCTTTTCTTTTTGTTTTTTAAAATTAACTGAAATAGAAAACATTGTCCATATCTGTGTTATAGAATATGATGTTTTGAAACATGTATACGTGATGGAATGGCTAAATCAAGCCAATTAATGTGTATTACCTCACATACATATCCATTTTCTTTTGTGGTGAGAACACATACCCTCTTTTCCTTTAGCAATTTCCAATTATATAGTACCTTGTTATTAACTAGTCACCCCATTGTGTAAGAGATCTCTAGAAATTACTCACCCTAACTGAAATTTGCATCCTAGAGTTTTATTTTAAATCACTTTTTTCAGGTTGTACTAGGGTTTATTATTAATTAGAACTGAAATATAAGTGTACTTTGATTCTAATAAATGTATGTGCTTTCAAATCTTAAGTTTTCCTTAAAAAAAAAAAAAAAGACATTTTACAGCATTCTTTTTATGTCTTATTACCATTATTATTATTATTATTATTTTTTTTTGAGACAGAGCCTCAAGCTGTCTCATGGCACTTGGTAGAGTGCCATGGCATCACAGCTTACAGCAACCTCCAACTCCTGGGCTCAAGCGATTCCCCTGCCTCCGCCTCCCAAGCAGGTGGGACTACAGGTGCCTGCTTTTTGGTTGCAGCCGTCATTGTTGTTTGGTGGCCCAGGCTGGATACAAACCCACCAGCTCAGGTGTATGTGGCTGGTGCCTTAGCTGCTTGAGCCACAAGCGCCGAGCCTATTATTATTATTTTTTGAGACAGTCTCAAGCTGTTGCCTGGGTAGAATGCCGTGGCATCATAGCTCACGGCAACCTCCAATTATTGGGCTCAAGCAATCCTCTTGAGCTTAAACTTTTGAGCCCAGAAGTTTAAGGTTCCTACGAGGAATCGCCATAGCACTCGACCAAGAGTGACAACTTAAGACTCCGTCTCAAAAAAAAAAAAAAAAAGAAAGAAAGAAAAAGAAAAATCCAGCAGGGCACCACGGCAAGCACCTGTAATCCCAGCGGCTTCCAGAGGCTAAGGCAGCAGGATGCCCACAGCCTGGAGTCAGAGGTTGTTAGTCTTTTATTACCTCACATACATATCCTTTTTGATTTAGCCATTCCACCACGTATACATGTTTCGAAATGTCATATGTCTTCTATGTTTAGTAGAGACGGGTCTTGCTTTTGCTCAGGCTGGTCTTGAACCTGTGAGCTCAAGCAATCCACCCGCCTCGGCCTCTCAGGGGGCTGGGATTACAGGGATGAGTCACCTTGCCCGGCCTTATAGATCTTATTACCGTATATACTCGAGTACATACGGTAATTCTCAGAAAACTGTGGTCCTTGGAAATTATTTTATTATTTAATGAAACAGCCAGGCACAGTGGCTCACACCTGTAATTCTAACACTCTGGAAGGCGGATGTGGGTGGACTACTCTAGTTCAGGAGTTTGAGACCAGCCTGAGCCAGAGTGAGACCTTGTCTCAAAAAAAAAAAAAAAAAAAAAGTTGGGCATTGTGGCAGAAGGCAAGAGAATCACTTAAGCCCAAGGGTTTGAGGTTGCAGTGAGCTCTGATGCCACGGTATTCTATCGAGCGCGACAGAGACTCAAAAAAAGAATGAAATAGCTTTCTTTCTTGTTTTTTTTTTTTTGCAGTTTTTGGCCAGGGCTGGGTTTGAACCTGCCGCGTCTGGTATATGGGGCCAGTGCCCTACTCCTTTGAGCCATAGGAGCCTGCCCCAGCTTTCTTTTTTTTGACAGGGCTATGAAATTAGTGCATTTAATATTCTTCTTACATTGGCCATCCTTCGGCAAAACTTTTTTTGTTGTTGTTGAGACAGAGTCTCACCCTATTCCCTGAGCAGAGTGTAATGGCGTCATAGCTCACTGCAACCTCAGACTCCGAGCTGTGGGCATCATGCTGCCTTAGCCTCTGGAAGCCGCTGGGATTATAGGTGCTGGCTATGGTACCCAGCTGGGTTTTTCTTTTTCTTTTTCTTTTTTTTTTTTTTTTTTTTTGAGACAGTCTTACTTTGTTGTCCTCGGTCGAGTGCCGTGGTGTCATTCCTCATAGCAACCTTAAACTTTTGGGCTCAAGTGATTCTCTTGCCTCAGCCTCCTGAGCAGCTAGGACTACAGGTGCCAGCCCTAACACCTGGCTATTTTTTAGAGATGAAGTCTTGCTCTGGCTCAGGCTGGCCTTGAACATGTGAGCTCAGGCAATCCACCTGCCTCGGCCTACCACAGTGCTGGGATTACAGACAAGAGCCACAGCGCCTGGCTGGGTTTTTCTTTTTTTTATGAGTCAGGTTCCCACTCTGGCTCAGGCAAACCTCAAACTACTAAGCTTAAGCAACTCTCCCTCTTAAGCAAGCCTCCCACGTGCTGGGATCATAGGCGTGTGCCTTCATGCCTGGCTTTTATAAAGTTTTAAAAACAGCTTTGAGATTTAATTCACATATTGTAAGTTCACTTACAGAAAGAGTATAATTCTTTTTTACCTTTTTATTTATTAGAAACCACTGGGGTTTGTGCAAAGGTCGAAAACTAGATCCTCCAACTTGGCAATGAGCAAATCCTCGGGCTTTGTTGGAATGTATCACACCTCTTGTAGCTATAGATGTACTATATTCCCTGAGTAAAGAGCGTGTCTAGCAAATCAGAAACAAAATACAAAATAAAGTAAGAGATTTATTATAGCATTATTAGTACTAATGACACACACAAAAAGACTAGCCATATTTAATTGCTATGTATTTCCTTTCCTCAACATCATCATAGCTATAAAAGTTAGTACTATAAAATTATTTAAAGCAAATTCAATTGAGACATAACAATCAAATGCAATGTATAAAGCCTGACTGGATTGTTAATATGAATGGAGTAAAGAATTTTAAATACATTTTTGAGGCAAATGTGGAAATCTTAATAGGAACAATATACTATTTATTACTAAATTAATGTTAACTATCTTAGGTATAATAACGTTACTGTGGTTGTAGTAGAACGATGTTCTTATACATGCCTAAGTATTAGTATCATGATATTTGTAATTATTCAGCCAAAAATATGTAAATACTTAGAGAGGTTAAGTATATGTGGCAAAATGTGAAAAACAGGTAAACAAAAGTTAAGAGTATACAAGTATTCACTGTGCATTTCTTTTAAATTATCTAAAGGTAGGAAATTTCTTTTTTTTTCTTTTTTTTGAGACAGAGTCAGTTCATTGCCCTTGGTAGAGTGCCATAGCATCATACTCACAGCAACCTTAAACTCTTGGGCTTAAGCAACTCTCTTGCCTCAACCTCCTGAGTAACTGGGACTACAGGTGCCCACCACAACACCCAGCTGTTTTTTTAGATGGGATGTCTTCGCTCCTGCTCAGGCCGTTTCCAACCTGTGAGCTCAGGCGATCCATCTGTGTTGGCCTATTAGAATGCTAGGATTACAGGTGAGCCACCATGCTCAGCCCTAAAGGTAGGAAAATTTCAAGAAAGAAGCAATCATTTTAAACATTAAGCAGGCCAGATGTGGTGACTCACACCTATAATCCTAGCACCTGGGAGGCTAAGGCAGGTAGATTGCTTGAGTTCACAAGTTCGAGACCAGCCTGAGGGAGGGCACCTGTGGCTCTAAGGGGTAGGGCGCCGGCCCCATAGGTGGGTGGGTTCAAACCCAGCCCTGGCCAAAAAAAACTGCAAAAAAAAAAAAAGAAAGAAAAGAGACCAGCCTGAGACCTTGTCTCTACTAAAAATAGAAAAACTGAGGCAAGAGGATTGCTTGAGCCCCAGTTGGAGATTGCTGTGAGCTATAACGGCATGACACTCAACCCAGAGTGACAGCTTGAGATTGTATCTAAAAAAATAAATAAATAAATAAAAATAAAAATTAAGCAAATGCAATTGCTGAGTAAAGAAACTCAATGTCATAAATGACTTTCTTTTTGTATCTTCCCTAATTTTAGTTATTAATGCTATTTTAATATATGTATATATATAACATAAAAAATATTATACCATAGAAACAGTGTTGTCTAATAAAACTTCCTTCAAGGGTTGGGCACAGTAACTCACGCCTATAATCCTAGCACTCTAATAGGCTGATGTGGCTGGATGGCTGGAGTTCAGGAGTTCCAGACCAGTCTGAGCAATAGTGAAACCCCATCTCTACTAAAAATAGAAAAAGTAGCTGGGTGTTGTGGCAGGAGACTGTGGTCCCAGCTACTGAGGAGGCTGAGGCAAGAGGATTACTTGAGTACAGGAGTTTGAGGTTGCTGGGAGCTATGATCACGCCATGGCACTCTACCAAGGGCAACAGAGTGTGACTCTGCCTCAAAGTAAAAAAAAAAATTAAATGAAAGAAAATAAAAATAGAAAACTTAGCCAGGTATTACAGCATGAGCCTGTAATCCCAGATACTTGAGAGGCTGAGGCAGGTTGAACCCAGGAGTTTGAGGTTGCTATGAGCTAGGCAGAGGCCCTGGCACTGTAGCTAGAAAACAGAGTGAGACACTGCCTAGAAAAAAAAAAAAAAAAGAAGAAGAAAAAAAATTTCCTGTAACGACAACATGTTTTTTCTCTGAGCTATTAGAAAGGTAGCTATCAAGCACTGGAGATATGGCTAGTATGACTAAAGAACTGAATTTTTAATTTAATTTAAACTGATTTAAATTTAATTAGCCACATGTGGTTAGTGGCTCCTATGATACTCAGGGCAGAATTAAGATGTGAAGAAAAAAATGAAAACTTTAAATAATTTCAAATATGTAAAAAATATATATATTTTAAAAATAAGCAGATGGCTCAGCGCTCGTAGCTCAGTGGTTAAGGCCCTAGTCACATACATTGAGGCTGGTGGGTTTGAACCTGGTCCAGGCCTGCTAAACAAAAATGACAAATGCAACCAAAAAACAGCCAGGCATTATAGTGGGCGCCTGTAGTCCCAGCTACTTGGGAGGCTGAGGCAAGAGAATCTCTTAAGCTCAGTAGTTTCAGGTTGATGTGAGCTGTGATGTCACAGCACTTTACCAAGGGTGACATAGTGAGACTCTGTCTCAAAAAACAAAGGGGGGGGGGGGCGCCTGTGGCTCAGTGGGTAGGGCACCAGCCCTGTATTCAGGGTGGTGGGTTCAAACCTGGCCCTAGCCAAACTTCAACAAAAATAGCTGGGCGATGGCCGGGCGTGGTGGCTCACTCCTGTAGTCCCAGCACTGTGGGAGGCTGAGGCGGGTGGATTGCCTAAGCTCAGAGGTTCAAGACCAGTATCAACAGCAATGAGCCAGAGTAAGACCCCGTCTCTAGTAACAACATCAAAAACAGCCAGAAGTTGTGGTGGGCGTCATGTAATCCCAACTACTGGGAAGGCAAGGGGACAGACCATAGCCAGAGGAAGAACATCTAAAAAAAGAAGAAAGAAAATGAACAAAAAAAAAGTACTTTAAACAAATGAGCAAGCTGAAATTAA
>CAUYPK010104498.1:0-28063 GCA_963574355.1 Loris lydekkerianus | reverse complement strand
CTACACTGCTGGTGGGAATGCAAATTAATACATTCCTTTTGAAAAGATGTTTGGAGAACACTTAGAGATCTAAAAATAGACCTGCCATTCAATCCTATAATTCCTCTACTAGGTATATACCCAGAAGACCAAAAATCACATTATAACAAAGATATTTGAACCAGAATTCTTATTTCAGCCCAATTCATAATTGCTAAGTCATAGAAAAAGCCCAAGTGCCCATCAACCCACAAATGGATCAATAAATTGTGGTATATGTACACCATGGAATAGAATATTATGCAGCCTTAAAGAAAGATGGAGACTTTACCTCTTTCATGTTTACATGAATGGAGCTGGAACATATTCTTCTTAGCAAAGTTTCTCAAGAATGGAAGAAAAAGTATCCAATGTACTCAGCCCTACTATGAAACTAATTTATATCTTTCATATGAAAGCTTTCTTCCCAACAAATGAAAATCCAATTATATAACCCAATTATAACCTAAGAATATGGGGAAATGGGAAAGGGAGGAGGGGGAGGGGAGGAGGGAGAGTAATTGGTGGGACCATACCTATGGTGCATCTTACAAGGGTACATGTGAAACTTACTAAATGTAGAATATAAATGTCTTAACACAATAACTAAGAAAATACCATGAAGGCTATGTTAACCAGTTTGATGAAAATATTTCCAATTGTATATAAAACCAGTGTATGGTGCCCCATGATCGCATTAATGTACACAGCTATGATTTAATTAATATATATATATATATAATTACTTTCTAATCTATGCATGATTGAAGATGGGGTTTTCTTCCCCATCTAGATCTGCATTTTGAAATACTATGCAATCAACAAGCCTCTTTTTAAATTCCATTATGTTCTTGAAGGTTTTCTTGGTTCCTAACATACTTTAAATACCTATAACACTTTATTTGCATAATTTGATCTACTCTTCACTCTTCTTGTAGGGCTAGAAGCTTCTTAAGGGTAGGAACATATCTCACATTGATCTCTGGAATTTCATATTGCAGAGCTTTGACTAAGATTCGGTACAGATTGGTTGAATAAAAATGCAGTAAGAAAAAAGTGGAGATTATTGTAGAGAAAAGTTGAAGTAACTATAGCTTACCAAGGACTTCATGTCAAAGACACTGAAAATGTGTTACTAGGAAAAGACAGACAATACCACGGTGCATTTTAGTTTCTGCATGATTATTTAAATTTCAAAGTGTAGCTCTGCACTTTGGTTTAGGCAGAAAAATCATTCTAAAATGATCCTTCAATTTCTGCTACTTATCCACAAATAACTGCTATAATATTCATTCTTCCTTAAGTATCTTGGTTAATTAAGCATGGAATCATTTGAATCAAATAGCCAAAGGGAATGAAATAATGTATCAGTTAAATGAGGTTCATCTAAGATTTCAAACCAAAATTCTTCTATAATTTATGATGTTAAATAATTTGACATTTGATGACATGAATTTTTCACTTAATAATAAAATAGAGAAAACCATAAAGGAGCTGGCACCGTATCTCACTTGCTAAGGTAGTGAGAGGGACAGGTAAATATGGTAGTGCTGGACTAACCTCAGCAACTTTTAAGTAGGTCTCCATACGTGTATCATTTTTTCTCACCAAAATCAATATTCCTAAGTGAAGGTCAAATCAGCATGACAAACAAGGCTAACTTTCGGTTCTAAATCATGCCAGGCAGGAGAAACTTGCTTGCTTGAAATATAGTTAATCTCACTTGCAGAGGCCAGCATTTAATAGCAGGCAAACGTGGCAGGTAGAAATTATAAATACATTCGAAATTTTTCTCCGGTCGTTTTACCCACCAGGGGTTGCTGTGATTTTCAGGATAATTTAAAGATAAGGCAGCATGTCGGAATATGAAATGTTAAGGAAGTTAACAAAGAAACAGCAGAATATTCCTTTCTTCCCAACAAATGAAAAAAGTCGCACATACATGCACAGGCATGTGCACATCCATGGCAAACAGTAGTCTCTTTCTCTCCAGCTCTCAGTTTGCAGGATGTTTCTTAAGTGGAAAGATGGGCTTTCTCTGACACTTAGCATAAGAGAAAAAAGTATTTCAGGTATCAGGAATAGAAAAGAACTTGTGGGTCCTGTCTCTTACAGAACAGACCAAACAAACCGCTGATTAAGTGGGATAGTTTCCATTTCATGCACAGACACAAACACAGCAGTTTCACCTTTCAATTCTATTACCCCAACACTAATCTCAAAGTGCCTTCTGAAAAAATGTTCCTCATGTGAACACATCTTTAATAAACTCTCACCCAGCCAGGGGTTGAAGACATCAAAGGATCTTCCAGAGTGGGATTCTGGAAAGATTCCTTTCAAGCACAGTTGTTTTGGTAAAGAGTCCACGAACAGCTAAATAGTTGTACTAGTATTACATAAATTCTTCTCATTTGATTTTCAACCCTGCCTGCCACAGACGGGAAGAAGGTTGGCTAAATGAGCTGCTGTCAATTGCTCAGAAGGAAGGACAGGGACCAGCAAATACAAGAGACAGTTCAGGACAGTTCTTTAGGGGGCAGGTCAGGAGAAACGACCAGGAAATGAACAGATAATACAGCCTTTGGAATGACAGACGGTCACATCCAAGAAACAGCCTTATACTGGTACTTCCTGTATAATTGCTGACCACTTTACAAGAAGCTAATGACAACAAAGAAGCAAGGAAGATTTCAGGGTCAGAAAGTGGGGAGTGTGGTGCATTTAAGAAGGTAGAGAGCTCACGGAAGAGCAGGGCTTCCCAAGAGGGAGGGGGCAGTTTCTCAGAACAGGAAGACAGTAAACACAGTTTGTTTTCTTCAAAGGAGATAGGACAAGACAAAAGCAGGAAGTGCTGTCCTTCCTTCATCCTGCCAGATTTTCAATGGAAAGTCAAGTGTGTACATCAATCATGATAAGGGGGAAGAGACCAAAGCGACACCACCTTCGATTTTTTGAAAGGAAAACACAAAGATGTATCGCGTAACATGCTGTTCTTCATCTTGCCCTTTCAAACAGCCCGGTGCCTGCTACACTATGAAGTAATTCCCACTGAAATAGTTCAGTGCAAGCCAAACATGACCTCTCTTTCCACTTCCTATATGGTTCTTAGAGCTCAAAGCAGGAAATATTCCATATTTCCCCAAAACAAAGAATCTGGGTCCATATGACTTAGGTGCTCACAAGCTTTAAAGACCCTTGCTTTGCTGTGGTTACAAAGAACAGCCCACATATTTGGATGGTGGACTGTTGTTTTTGAGAGTTTAGGTTATTTCCCAGAAAGTTCTAAGGGAATTGTTACTAACCATATGTCCTCCCAATTTTGTATAAAACTAAAAATGATGAGAACAAATTATTTATTTGCACCATAATCTCATAGCTGCACAATTAATTTAATATGCTCCCTGGTGGGCTCAGCTTATGATGTCATTTCTGGGATAGAAATAAAATTTCCCTGGATTCCCTTAAATGAGAGTAAAATAATAAATATAGGTTGCCTCACTTATGATTTTGCTTGGTTATGAAATTTTTGTTTGTAATTTAGTATTTTTGGACCTCAGAATGCATTTTAAAATAAAAAAGAAAACAATCATTGTTCAAAGCCAATAGTCCCAGAGAAGCCTGTGTAAAATCCATTCATCTCTTAACATATTTAAAGTACAGTGTTATAATGATAGAAGTGGCAATGTACTAGAAGAGATAATTACAGTTAATGGATATTGAGAACTTACAATTGGCCGGAATCTATGCTCAGAGCTTTGCATGTATTCTCTTTTTTAATCCTCCCAATAATCCTTATGATATAGATGAGGAAACTGAGCCTTGGATGACTGTGACCTGCTCTAGACCCCACAGCTAGCAAGTGGTGGGTACAGAACTTGAGTTCAGGGAGTTGAATTCAGGAGCCAATGTTGAGTGTTATTCCATTTGCTGACTTCCAGATGTAATTATCTTTGATGGGAAATGCAGTCAGAGTTTTAAACTGGGGCTAAGATCAGCATCCCTGCCACCCCTTACCTGAGGGGAGAAGCAAAGCTTCTAGGAAGAAGGTACTAGCCATGGAGCAAGGAATTCTAGAGGACATGTGGGAGAGGGGGGTAAGGGACTATATGTGGAACTGGAGCTCTGAGGGTCTAAGTGCCCCGCTGGAGGCTCTGTCTTTAGATTCTTTTGCCAGACAGCATAGGGGCCAGCTGAAATGTTTCTTTTTTATGCAGCTTTTTATTTTTTCTAGAATACACAGTCAAAACTTCTTTTTTGTTCTATCCCTGAAATAAGCACATAGTCCCACTAAGGGGAGAGCTTTACTTCTAGCAACCAAAGAATGGTGTAAGAAGTGGATGGGCTTCTGGCTATATCCTCGTGCTGCCCCCTTTTAATTGTTTCTTTTCACTTTGACCCTTGTACAGAAAGACCAAAATCTTTGGATAAACAAAAGATTGACAGAAAAATATATCTATATCTTAGAGGGAAAAAAAGTCCAGATTCCACATTTCCACAGAGTTTCTCTTCCAGAAGTATGAGAGCTGTGAGGAGATGGGGCAGACATTCAGGATCCTGCACTCCAAAATGGTTGGGTACAGAGGAGTCAGCATGGGAAAGGAGGAGTAGACTGTTATCTTTAGGGCTTATATTTCCTTTTTTACCTCCCTTCCCTATTTTTCTAAAGATCTTCCCTACAACAGGGCAAGGGGAAGAATGGAAAAGATATTGTGAAAGGCAAGATAAAAAGGAAATTTCATGCCAAGGAACATTGAGGGGAAGAGAGTCTGCTGGCCAGTACCAAGGAGAATTAATATATGAAAGAGGTGGTTCAGTAAAGCTGTCCTCTCACACATGAATAGAAACACATATAATGGAACAGAGGATCAAAATACAGAGAGATAACAGTGGTTGTACGGTCTTATCTAACCTCAGTGGGAGGACTGTTTTCTAGAGCAACTTTGACAAGTAGTAAGGTAAACTCTGATTAAACATTCTACACAACCTATTTCATCCTTGGACAAGTGCAATAGTTAGAATGTTTTTACAATATTATGCCCTTCCAATCATTTGTTTCACAATAAACTCAAGGAGGACCGGAAATGAGTCTTAATTACTTTTGTAGCTAAGGTTTTGCACATCCACAACCTCCAATTTTGGACACAGAAGAATCTCAGCAAATTGTCGGCTGACTTAATGCATAAGTAAATTAATGAATATAGACCATCTGAAGAAATAAATGGAGTCTACTTTCCGATCCTGCAATAGCTCTCTACATATTTGGTAACAATTATCATGTCTCTGAATTTTCTGTTCTTTGAGCTAAATATCTACAATTCTCTCAGCTGTTCTGATAACCTAACTCTACACATCTATCACGTTACCTATATGAGCCTTTGTCATTTCTTAGAAAAATTCAGAGAAAATATTAATAACAAACAGGAGGGTAATTCAAAGTCCTTTTAGCACATTTGTTTCTTTGTTTTTAGCCATAAAAGTACTTTTGAGATTTCCATAGCCTTCTTAAAAGTGTAGTATTTCAATAAAGTATTATAATATGTATTTATTATAAAAAAAAATTAGAAAATGAAAATTTCTCATAACCCCAACATTCCTGGTCCATATTTTTCTAGTTCCTTTTTTCATTAAATTGTTACTATGCCTTGATCATACTGCATACATAATTTTATATCCTGCTTTTTAACTTACCATTATATTATAAACATTTTCTCATATTATCAATTCTTCAAAGAGACCATTTTAAGTATCTTTTATATTTCACTAGAGAGCTCTCTAGTTATTTATTTAGCCAATGCCTTATGGTAGTACAGCACCCAATACATCACTGCAATAGATAGGACTTTAGGAAAAAAAAAAATCAATGGACACAAATTTTTTCAACCTTATTCCCATAAGTTTAGGACAGATTATTAGAAGTTGGTTACTGGGTCAAAGGGTATACATTTTTAATAAGATTCCAGAATTTCTCTTCCTTGAGATGCCAATCCTAGCCCTTAAAAATAGGTTAAATTCCCTTATTCTATGAATGTAGTACTCTGCAGTTTCCCTTCATAATCTACAGAGCAATTTAGAATACTTGGCTATATTTTTTATTTCCTTTTAGACCATAAACTCCAGTAAAGTAGATCCATGAATTGTTTTGCTGACTGTGCTTTGCATAGGGCTTGGCACCTAGCACATACTCCATGTATATTTTATTGAATTATCTGACTATTGTTCAATAGTCACTTATTGCTAAAGGGTGTTTGAGTATATGCCCCAGACACACTGTTTACATACACCCAACTTATTACATCAGTTCCCTGAAAGGGTGATATCCCAAATGGGGCAACATTATCAGTGTGACTCAACTTTACAGATGAAGCCCGTGATTCAAGACTTGTTTCTCAGCTATTATGAATTCATTCAGTGTTAAAGACTGCATTGAAAATTCAGTGAGACTGAGTTCTGAACATTACCAGCTCTCGAGGCAGAAAATTTCCTTCCTGGCGTGCGATGACCAGTGATGCCGTCTCTCCCTGCTTGGTGCTCCTGAGCATGGCCACAAGCTCTTCCTGAGTTCTCCCGGTGACGTCTCTTCCATTTACCTAATGAATGAGACCATAGGAACAGCACTGATTACAGCACTGGCTGTCCTGTTCTGTCCTAGCTAGTTTTTGAAAGTAAGCAGCAAATGGGCTCTCACAACAATGAAGGTCTGAAAAGATGAAAACTAGACACGTGGGTGGAAATCAATAATACGCCGACCCTCATAGTTAAAATGCTGGCCAAACTCAGTCAGTAGTTAGTAACAGCACTTTTCCCTAAGACACTACACTGTTAATGAGGGGAAATCAAACTGACCAATACCAGAAAGTGATTCTTCAAATAGATATGAAGCTAATTTCAAATGTTTACTTGGCACCATTTTCGTCTGTCCAATACAATCAACAGAAGTGAACTGCTATCACATGGCAAATCCCCCTGGAACTAGGAGACTATTGATATAATGCTATGGTTTTCTCCATGGATAGAAAATTATAGCCACAGGATTATCAGGGCTGACTGAAAATTCAAATTTTACATTAGTCATTGGGTGCATCTTCTTTTGTGATTAAGAATAACACAAAAAGCTATAGTGTTGCTTTCAATGAAGATGATTTCTTCAGAGATAAATTGACAATATATAATCATGAAGATGATGCCCTCGAATAGAAGTAAATGGAAAAATAGTAACCCTCTTGCTTTGGGTGCCTTGAACAGTTAGTTCTCTATGCAAAATTCTTGAGAGGTGCTCCCTGTAAAGCCCAGCACAGATGTTGCTGATCTGGACAGGACACAGGTCAGTCTGAGACATACTGGCTCAACCTGGGGAAAGTCTAAGGGAACTGCTACAAAGGCTTGGGTGTGACTTTGAAATTCTTAGCCCTAACCGAATATAGATGAACTCCTAGATTCGATCCAAATTCCCCAGAAACCCTAAGAGGTGGAAATTAGAAAAAGACATCAGGGAAAAAGTGTCTGTTATTATTTGGCCTCACGTCCTTGACCTGACTGGGGACTTAGAAAGTTAGGCTGCTCGTTAACTAGTTCTATGCTTAAAGTCATTATTTTGTCTATGAGTAATACTTTTCAATATATTGCATTCAAAATATAAATATTAATATATGTCCATATATTTGTTTAAATGCCAAGGATATGTTACTGAAGATACTACTGGCAATTCTACCTCCAAAATTCTGTCCCCCGACTGCAGGCGTCCATCTTTTATTGCTGCTCCTTTTGGCAAGATGTTTTTTACAAAAATGGGACCAGGACCATGTATGGAAGAGTCTCTCGTAACCACAGTGAAACCCAGTCCTTCAGGGCCTAGTGTAGAAGAACAGAAAAATGGATAGTCACCTTAAGCATGAGTAGTATTAGAGTCAATCTTACAGCAAACTTTACCTAATTTAGACTAATAAAAATAAAACATTCATATTTCAGGAGGTTTTACATATGCTTCAGTTATTCTGGTTTCAGGTATGGTTTATAATTCCTGACAGGCCGTGATAGTATCCAAGTGTATTTAGGGCCAATACAGAGTGTAACACTGATTTTTTCAGGGTCTAGAAGAAATGTGTCATCCGTATGCCCAGGAGACTGATTTCTTAGTAAACTATAACCTGACTTCATACTTTGCTGAGAAGCAAAGGCGGCATGAGGTGAGTTTTGTCGGCCTTGTCTCTGGCCAGCCTGACACGCCGCTCTGTGGCCTTCGTTCTGGCCGCGCTGCCCCCACTCCCCAACTGGAAGGAGTCTCGTGTCTCCTTCCAGTTCTCCTGCATCTCTGACCTCACTGTGTCTGCAGACGCACTCAGATCTCTCTCCTAGGGCACCACCTCCACTCTTGCTCGTTCCCCACGCTCCAGCCGCCAGTGACCTGCCTACGGCCACGCTCTTCACACTGGACTTCTTTCCCCTGGCCACGTCGCACCACTCATTTCACTGAACTTCACTCCCTGCTTGACTTTCATGTCCTTATTCTCTGATTATTTCCCTACCTCTCTGCTGGCATCAACTTCTGTCACCCTCCCTTCCATGCTGTCCTCCCCTAGAATCACAGATGTTCCCTAAGAATCTATCTTGAACCAATTTGCCTTTAGTCTCCCTTGATCAGCTCCTGGTTCAAACTACTACGTCCCTATGGAAGAGACCTCCATCTCTTGGTTTGGTCTCTGATGTGAGCTTCTTAGATATCACCACATGCACTTCAAACTGGACTATGTACTCGCTCCCTTCTCTGATCCAGATCCTGACTTTTCTTTTTTCTTTTTTCTTTTTTTTTTTTTTTGCAGTTTCTGGCTGGGGCTGGGTTTGAACCCACCATCTCTGGCATATGGGGCCAGCGCCCTACCCCTTTGAGCCATAGTTGCCGCCCATAGATCCTGACTTTTCAAATATCTTCATCTACTTAATTTTCTAATTTCCAGCAATGGCATCTCCATTATGCAAGTTGCTCTAGATGAAAACCTCAATAATCACTGTAATTCTTCCCTTTCCTCCTTCCTCCATCTATTAAGGGATGCGTGTTATATTTCCACATTCAGATGCCATGCACCCTTTCCTGATCCTCTCTCGTGTGGTCTCTTCTTCAGCCTATCTTTTTGCTGTGAGATTAATCTTCTCAAAGTACAGCTGTGATGTCATACTCTACATTTTTGCATTTGAGACTTTATGATGGAATTCTAAGGTGATTCTGTGTCTGATTTATTTTCTATCCTCAAAGCACCCAAAACTGTGTCCTACACATAGCTAGATAATCTGTACAACTGATTAATTTAAATAAAAAAAGTAATTGCTAAGCACACTAGAATATTGTACCTTCAAGACAGCACAATTTTCTTCTCAGTATAGAATTCTCACAGGTGAATGAAATTTGCATCAGAGATCTTTTCAGAATCATGTCCTAATTAAACATGTATTTGTTTTTTTGAAATATTTATTAATTGGTATTCTAAAGCTACTTTTGGCCTTAAATTTTCTATTTATACAGTAAAGAATCTCTGAGCTCTTGGTTTCTTTGAATTACCTTGAAAAATGCAGAATTTCAGAAGGGTGCAATGGAAGAAGGGAGCATCAGGCAGAGGTTACAAAATGAACAAAAGCACAGAAGTGCATGAATGCTTATGTGTGTTTAAATAATATTGGATAAATATGCATGAACACACACGGTCTGTTCTCACTGCTCTGTGCTTGAAATGGAAAAGTTTAAAAAGATGAAGAAAGAAAAGATCCTATCAGTACATGCTTTAAAAATTATGTATGTTTTGGAAAAATGTTTGCAATGCTGAGTCAGTGAAATTAGTGATGATTATATATTTGCCTTCTGAGAATTAACATTTTTGCTGGTAACTGTCTTACAGAAACAATATGATTTTTTACATTTGGTCTCAAGGCTGCTTCAAAAATCACTAATTATTGCTCAAAACAGGAACAACTGAATTTTCGGGCCTATTTAGTATCATGTTGCAACACAATATTGCTCTGTTACTATCAAGTTTGCAGAGATTTTTTTCCATTCTCTGTCACGTCTTTACTATTTTCTTATTTCAAATAATCTATATTCTCCAGCAGAAAAAAAATAAGAAAGTACAATTTCAACAAATTTAAGTTACCTAAAGCGTACACTTAAATCTATTTTTTGATACAATTAAATGAAGGGAGAATTAACTAAATTAGCCTTAATGCATTTCTCTTAACCAATTTTACATGCTACAATAAAAGAATGCTATTAAGCATAATTCAATAATTACCTTTCTTTAGGTCAATCTTAATCTTCTTTGCATTTTTCTTGCTGCCAAATCCCATGAGAGGGGAGAGTGGGGGAGAGGATAGTTTTCTTCCAAGTCTTGGCACTCGGGGACTCTTGTTTTGTGTCAGGGAAGTTGATGCGTCTGCTTCAGGACTGTTTGTCCCTGCAAGATTAACTGTCTTTACTCCAGATTTTCCATGGACAGGAAGCGGCATCTTTGTTTTCGAAACGCAATCATTGTTACCAAAAAGGTTAAGAGGCCCAATGACTGACTTTTCGTATTGTTCACGGTTCTGAGGCGGAAGCGCGTGGAGGACCACACTTGGGGACTTCATCGCCTGACGGAAGACATCTTGGGCCCTTGAAAGACAGTTAATAAACGGACCATGATACTGTGCTGTAATGCACCACTTTCTAAAGCACCACAGCATGGGGTGGTGGGGAGCATCCCAGTAGTGGTAAGCTCTGGGAGACACTATTAGTATTGTTGCCAGGATGACTTTGCTAAGTGCATACTAGGTACTACTCGTCCACTGCCCAGCAGGTGCCTCCACACTGGGTTACACTACTACACATTTACAATTCTTATTTGATCTTAACAAGCATAATGGGTAAATATAATTATCTCTCATTTTCCAAAGGAGAAAGTTGAGGCTCAGAGAGACCAAATATGTCCAATGTCCCACAGCTTTTACATGTTTTAAGTCTAAAAATCTAAGCAGGCTGATTACTGAAATGAATATAAAAAAGCAAACTTTAATTATGTATCAATGATTTGATATTTTGGATCAGATTATTAGTTAAATTCCTTTGAGGATTTCTTTTTAAAGTGCTGCTCTTCTCTAACGTAGGTTGTGTTACAGAAACTCTATCTTGACGCTGCTGTGTACTCATGGAAACATTCTGGTAAGTGATTTCACTGTGCCCAAATGCCCCAGTGGAGTGTCAGCCCGACATGCACCCTTCGTGCCTTTCTGTCACAGAGTCCTGGTATTCTCTACTTTTCTGCCCAGGTACTCTGCGTTCTTGCTCAGATTTCCTGCTACTTTTTCTCTTCCTTTTCCTTAGGCCTGTGTGTGCTCTGTGCCTACGTAAAGCTGCTTTCCCCAGTCTTTCTTGCTCATGAACTGCAAGTGAAGGAGTTAAAGTAAAAGCTCTTTGAAAGAGTGTGGCTCGGCTGGAAGGCAGAAACTTTTCTTGTCCTCCTGTTTCTCTTCTCTCTTTCTTAAAACTCAGAAGTGAAGGAAGGAAAGGTTGTAGCCCCATGGTAGAGACGCAAAGCATAAAGGCAAAAGACGCCTGAGTCGCTGATGACTGTGCAGCTGCCACACTCACTATCGACTGCCCACTTCCACACTTACTTTTCTTTAGGAAAAAATAGATACTAATCTCATTTAAATTAAGTGACTTTTATTTCAGGTCTCTGTCTCCAGAAGTCAGACCAAATAACAACTAATCATAATCTCAACTGCTATCTGGTGCCTCAATCCACTCCCTCCTTTCTGAAGGGCTTAATTCCTCACGTGGTCGGGGAAGATGTTCCTGGATTGTCCACCTCCTCTGGCCAGTTCCATTATGTTATTTTTGCCTGACTAGGAATCAGTTTCTACTCCATGTTAACTCCGCACTCAAGTCTTACCAGCCTCAGTTTCCAGCACCGTAAAAGAGGAGTGATGATGTCTGCTTACATCCCTACCAAGGCCTTGTAAAAAGCACACTGCAAGGTGTCCCGAAGGTCCCCATACAGACATACATAGGGAAAATGGGAAATTGTAGCTAAATGTTCTTTTATTTACAAAATGTTCATTGCAAAATTTTACAAAAAATTTATGAAGTATTTTCAACTTGTTGATATATAAATATCAAAAGTACTAAAAAGACTAAATATAATCTGTTAATTTTTCTTATGGATGGGGAACTTTGGGATACCAGGTAGCATATAGAATCATCACTAATAATAGGTATAATTTTATCAATCGTTATTTTAATAAACCGGATTCTTCTAAAGCTTTGTTTCTTTCCTTATTTAAGCAGCGAGTCTCTACTTGTGCTGTACCCACCAGTGCTCACTCCCTTGGACAGAAAATGCCCAGTGAGAAGATGCATTAGGTGTCTTTGGGTTGGAAACAAGACAGGCAAGTGATCAGTACTAAGGAGCATTAGTTCACATCCCTTTGTTCCAGGACCCCACTGCAACGCCAACATCCATAAAAACAATATATATATGTATATATATGCATCGTGCTACTCTATACTCTAATTCTTGAGTACAGGAAGCCATTCCCATGAGACTTTCACATGCAGAGAGATGATTCCTTGAGGGAGAATATTTTAATTTTTTGCTATTTGTTCCTATGATCCAGCAAGTCCTCACAGACATCTCTTGCAGATTTTTCAGGTTAGGGAAGGCTGCCAACATCAAGTAAGTTAATTAATAAGCTGAACTAACAGCCTGTGAAAAGAGCCGTTAAATACTAGTCTAACTGACCCATAGCCCAAGAAAAACAAACCCATCCATTGATGCCCCATGAGACAAGCAGGCAGGAAGGCTTCCTATATTCTGTGCTTTATCATTCTTACAACCATCGAGAGACGTGTGTGGGCCACCTGTATGCTGGGACATAAGATGCGTTGGAAAATGGATGTCCTGGGGTCACTGAAAGGGAACTGACCAGAAATACTACCTATGGTTTTGATTATAATGAGTTCAGTAATGATTATAGCCATTCTTGGGATCAATAAAGCAAATAGAACAATGGAAAAGTGCTTACTGAGCAAAGGTTTTGTCCACAAGATCCACATTGTTGATTTTTACGATACATTCATTTTCATGAAAGAGTCCCTCCCGCTTGGACCTGCTGTTTTCTTCAATGCCTCTGATGAACAGTCCTAGAATCCTAAATACAAAATATAGGTTGAAATGGAATCACTGGCTAATAATATGCTAATTATTTTTTCACTTGCAACTATCCAGAAATAAGTATTGATTTCTATTTATGAAATATGAAATATGCTTTATATTCAGGCAACTCTTTGTTCTTTAAATCCTTACCAGAAAAAAAAGCTCTTACAGACAAATGTTCATAAATGCTAACCCATATAACAGTGATCTGTTACACTATTTCTCATGCTTGCAGTAAACTCAGAACAGGCTAGTATAGCTTAGTGGAGACAAGGACTTGTGGTTTGGAGAATTCTGGACGTCACAGCTGACAGTGGGCCTGAGTAAGTGGCAAGGCAGATGTTTAATCATAACAGTAGATTACATATTCACAGGAATTTTTTGCACTTTTTATAGCTTTTCTAATAATTTTCATTTTTAAGAAGTAAATGAACATTTAAGCTCAGATCACAGTACTTAGTTTAGAAGGAAGTTCAGTCCCATTAATTAGTGACACTGAATCAAGTACGTGTTGGGTGTTTTCTTCCATGTGCTCGGGATAAAGGAGTTATGAGACAAAGGGTCCAGGTTCTATGGACCAGGTAAAGAAGTTATTATTAGTTCAGGATACAGCTGAAGTTCAAAAACTGGAGACACCAATAACCCTGGAGCCATCAAAGGCTTTGGGAGCTCACAGGGGATGAGAGAGCAGGGCCACCCAGGGGGGCTTTGAACACTAGGCAGTGAACTTGATCTGATGGAGCTGGAGCAAAGTACCTACCCCCTGCTGCTTCTGAGCAGGACAGTGACATGATCAGGCCAGGGCTTTGGCAAATATATGAAATTTCAACCAAGAAGAGGCTGCATTCAGAGAGGAGACCAAGTGTCTCCCAGGTCTTTGTGGCTAAGACTTAGAGTCACGTTGGAAAAGCTCTCTTTCCCAATCCCTTTGTTGCTCTACTTGGTCATGGGGTGCTATTCTCTAGTACCTCTCATTAAATTTCAAATCTAAATAAAACACGAATACATTCCTATGTGAGTAATAAGGTCCACTACCAAAAAAGGTCCGTGTGCAAGGAAGGTATTGGAGAAGGTGGTTTTGTTGTTTGTTGTTTGTGAAGTCCTCCAGCACCTCTGTTTATTTAATGAGCTCACAGCATCTCAAGACATTAACAGGCCAGGCACACACCATGATATTTAGGGCTCCACTTCACTGACATTAAATGAATACAGCACACAGCTGCACCGACAGAACAGCAAATGGTCAATGCCATCTCCTGCAAGAAGGCCCGGGGTCAGAGGCACACATGTTCTGTGCTTTAATTACTAGTTCTAGTAGGTTAGCAAATTAATCAAAAATAGTCTGTGTTACCTCAATCTCATAATATCAAAAATTGAATTATTTGACAACTAAAAAAGAAAAGATCAAAATTGTGTTATTTTCCTAAGTTAAACAGCTTTCTAAGAGTTTGCATTTTGGATTTTTGTTATGGTGAATTAACAATAACATGATCCATTAGGAGCCTCACATGTGGTTATAAACTAGTTTATGTAAGTGATACTTTTTTAACAAGCATTCAAGTCTTCCTTTAATTTAATTCAGTACATCATCAGTCATGTAATGTTACTCCCTAGGACTTAATTTCACATTTTGGGAGATGAATTAATTCTTTCAGGCCACTGGGTTGCAATTTAGCTGGCATATTACAGCTGGAGCATGCTATGTGAACCTCACTGATCTAAATAACCTAACTTTCCATGAAAAATTTATTGACAGAATAATCTCAACTGTAAAACCCATGTGTCAGAGGTAATTTTGGTAAAATGTAAAACTGGCTGATTTTATTAGTTTGGTCCCAGGCAACAAACCTCTCCTGCCCTCTCTATTCCATGGAAGGGATGGATTCTCTCCAGTTTGATTTCATCCAGAGAATTCTGGGAAAACAGTATCTCATTATCCTCTTTGCCCCAAACTGGCGGGCTACGGTAGTTGTCTCATTTGGGACCAAAACTCACAGAATCTAAAAATGAATGCTGTTGAGGAATTATAGTCCAAGACTAATCAATTAATTGGCATAAATGAGCAGTGATAAAGGATGCTGAAGTACGCAGATTAGGAAGGGTAACAATTCTTCCTGCTCTTAGGCACCAATACCATCTCCTCACTCCCTTCCTGTGCCTCCTTCAGGATCGCATAGCCCCAGCAACTCCATCAGCTCAATATTTTTGTCTCGAAGTCTCCTTTTCTTACATTCCACATCTTTCTCCGTCATGTGTATCTGTCTTTAATACATCTATGAAACTAAAGTATATCATGCTATCTTTACTAAGGTATATATCATGCTATCTTTGCTCAAAAAAAAAAAAACTAGATTTTGTATTTTTAATTCTGAAAAAGCCCAACAGATAACAAAATAACATTAAGTTGATTTTTACTTATCAGTATTTAGTTTTCTGTCTGCTTATTTGGTTTCGTTTATCACTGGCAAAGCCAGTGGCCACCAAGACAAACAGCATTCAATACCCCTGTGCTATGGTCTCTAGTGAATTCACTGAGACTTTATCTAGTACAGAAGCCACTGTATTTGACTCAGGAGGTTCTAACCTAGATTAGGTTTCTTATTCAACAACAGGTGTGGCAGCATTTTTTTTTAATGAAAAAAAAAAATACTTTGGAGGCAAAGCCAATTATAGAAATAGTAATAAAGAATTAAATGTAAATTCTAATTTAAACTAATGACACAAACCAATAAATGGAAGGAAATTGAGAGCAAAGTCTACCACTATGACCTTAACTAAGCCCCTCTTCTCACACAGGGAAACCATATGGAAATGTGAAGGCAGACACTTGTCTGACATGCTTTTATACGCAGTTTCATCTAGACACATGGGTTGAGTTAAGTGTGCTGTTTCAGCCTGTTCTCATTATACTTCTTAACTTCTATTGGCTCATGTCTCCACTTCCATATTATTTTTAATGTTTTTTAATTAAATTTCCCTTCTATAATATTAGTAGATAGCAAAAAGAAAATAATAATAATAATAGAACTATTTCCCCAAGTTACTTAACAGTTGACCATGAACTTATAAAACTTCATTTCTGAATTAGGTTTTTTTTTTGTTTTAGCCAAAATAATCATCATACTGATGATTTACACATTCATACATTTTGTGTTTTACAAGGATCTTTCATATTTTTAGTGACATTTAATCTCCATCACCTTGATGTAAAGTAGGTATTCACGAGAGGCAGGTTTAGGAAACTTGCTCAAGGTTATAAAAAAGAACACTGGAATTCAAATCCAATGGCTCTGAATCCAAGTCCAATACTCTTTCTACTATTCTATATAAGGCTGTGCTAGGGATCTGACCCAAGAAGGAAAAGGGAGTCCAGTGTATTTTCTTCATTTGAAGTGAAAGAAGGTGATTTCTGGCCTGTAAGGTCGGCTTGTTTCCCTGACTATTGAAAATGAAGTATGGTGACTGTCACATTGTATATTTCCTCATTTCTGGAAATTGGGAGGATCTTGTGTTCCATTCCAGCTTCATTAAGCTAAAAAGCCTGGTACTTTAAATGCTTTGGTATTTCACAAAGCTCTATCAGTATACTTCTGCCAAAAGCCATTAGAATTTCTCGTGACAACTGAGCAAATATTCACCCTGTCTATCAAAAACAACCTCGGTTTGTCCTCTGCCATAACCCATAACATTTATAAACATACTTATTAACACATACAGGAAATGAGACAATAAGAGCCACTAGCTTTTTGGCTCATTTATTTTTAGGGAACATTTATTCCAACAAGAGCTTGGCATCAGATGTTATTTGCAGAAGAAAAAAAAAAGGTGACGACTTTGCAATTACAGGTAGCAGATGGCTACCTGCTCAATATGATGCCAACCAAAATACCATGACCAAACCTGTTCTTCCTACTCTCGGGTCGATTGAACTGAATAAATATGTAGAGCCATTAAATTAATACTATAGAACCTTTGGGAAAATTTTAGTTCCAGAAAGAGCAATGGAATGAGGACAAATCAGGAGATCTGGATTTTGGGAGACCTTGGGAAAATCAGTTGACTTTTCTGGTCTTTGATTTCCTAAGGTAAAATAAAGCATTCTGCCTTTTCAAAGATACATTTAAGAAAATACATTTTGCAAATTAATTAAAATTATGGCATATGAGTGAAAAACTGATTTTCTTTTAAGTTTCTTGACTACTGTTATCCATACTGATGTAGTGTTAAAGATGGTTATTACATTGAAAAGTGACCTAATAGCTAAAACTAGTTGTGTAAGATTGTTACACTAGTGCTAACATTAACTCTGAGGCACATAATTTAATTTCCATCAAGAAAGTTTTATATCTAGTTAAATGTGAATTTCAAGAAATGCTGACATAATCTAAATTACTAGCGTTTATTTTGAAATATAATGTCTTAAAAATTCCAAAAGGATGTGGTAAGTTATTTTTTATTGACTAAATTTTATATTAGAAAAAAATATATAGCATGATGACATTTTTCTTGTACAGATTTTGATATAGCTACTTTAAAATGTTAGAATATTTATTATTCTAAATTCTACATACCTGAGAAACATCAAGAAATATCAATTTGAAATTATACTTGTTGAAGAATATTCTGGAATATTAAAACAAATTCAGCTGTGGAATTTGTCTAATGGTATGTTAAAATCTCTGCCATGGATTCTGTTTACTACCTGTCACTGACAAGGATACTTTAAGAAAGTATTTAATAATTAATTACAAATGGAGACATGGTAATTGATTTTCTTTTTTATCACATCTTAGAGCAAATGATTTTATTTTGTTCCTAACACATAAGTGGCCAACAAAAGTATAACTTGAAGTATTCATCTGAATAATAGACTACACAGGTAATCCTCTTCTGAAAAATATTTGGGAGAAGGAGATCATGTTAAGGTTTTCATTCGCGTGAGCTTCTGAAATAAGAAAAACATCTTACCTTCCACTCAGAGATGAAAAGAAGGGCACTACATGTATTCCCAATGGCCCTGCTTCCCCAGAAATCTCCACAGTTCTTGTCATATCACTGGGGCAGAAAAAACCAAGTACACAAATAAGTGTCTGCTTAAAAACCAGATGAGGCACGTTAAAACACATATGCACACCCCTCAGGATCATCAGCTAATGTAACTTCACCAGCAGACATGAAGTCAAAGGGGTGCATAATTTGCTGGAAGGCTCACAAGATCCATGAAATAAAATGTTTGAAAGACTATCTGATTTCTTTTTACTCCTAGAAGAGGAACAAATGAAAATGACTACCTACAGAAATAACTTCCTACTTAACTGAATCTGCATAAATCAACATGTTTTAAAAGTATACAACAACAAAAAAATGTCCCTATTGAGACACACTTGACAATTACAGATCATAAAAAACATGGAAGTGACCACACATCTATGCTTAAGCACAAAGTAGACTTTTATTCTGGAATAGAAGAAAAATGAAATAAAATACTTATTAGAAAAACACAGAATTATATTTCACAATGGTCCTGAAGTCACAGTTGGTAATATACATGGGTATGTTCAAAGCAATATAAATCAAAACTTAAACTTGCCTTCCAGTTCAATAAGGCATAGTTGTATTCAATAATTCCAAATTTTCATCTTCTTTTTTTTTTTTTTTTGTTAAGGTTGACAAGAGGCTGCAAAGCCTGGAGAAAATGTATTATAGAAAGAAATAGAAAGCCTGACCCGCCTAACCTATCCCAGATTAAGGGAAGGATGAGCTGGAAGCATTAACAGATAGTGTGTATGACTGAAATATGGAAGGCACTGAGCGCTTTTGAGTAATAAACAGCAGAACTAACAAGTTTTCATAAAGATGAAAAATAATAACCGTGAACAATTATTGGCTCCTTTAATCCCAGAGAGAAAGTAATTGGCAGAGGAAAATGATAAACTTGAAGCAAACATCCCTGTTATGGAAATTGTAAGCAGGTCTGTATTGTTTCCTATTTACATGGAAATGACCCCAAACTAGATGTCAAATTAAGAGCTACAGCTGCTACAAATGCATTTCTGCTCCAAATAGAAAATGGTGACATTTTGACTCCTTGCTATAAAGTTGAGAACAGCATTAAGAAAGCAAAACGCCCGATGAATTCACTCGGTATGAAGTACGCTCCAAATTATCAGCAATCTAAAATAAATACATTAAATATATTCTCATCAGTAGATTAGGCATATTTTTAATGTGCTTTCTTTGAAAGGCTGTTATCATTAAGAACTACAAAAACAGAAAAAACACATCAGCTTCCAGCATTTGTGGAATATGATGGCATTTCAAATTTGACAATACTTTTTGATTTTTTGTCCAGATATTGCTGATTTATGTAAAGCCTGTTGAGTTAAGCAAGTTATTACAGAGGCCTAGAATAAAAACTAAAAATAAAAACAAATCTTAGAGAGATAATATAGGAGGAAATGATTCTTCTCTATAAATGTGAGGATAGGAATTTTTATATGAATACATGTATGTGGACTCTCATATACAGGTATTTATTATAAGTTCTGAACATAAAATGCTTGGTGGACAGAGAAAATTGTATGGCTTTTAATGGAACCAAAAAGCAATAATTTTTATATACTAACATGTTTATAGTGCATTTTCAGCATTTGAGAAATACTAAATCTAAAGCATTTACATTGTTTATAATATTGTTTTAAAGACTTTTAAAAGCAGAGATTCAAATCTTGTTTAGCCATTGAAATATTGTTATCTTTACTTTAGTATTTTTATAGTTTGCACTGAAAGTATAATACAAATCTTTCCTAGTAAATGTATTAAGTATTCACATGCTGATAGATAGCACCCACATGTATTATACCAGGGGCTTTTGGAATATAAATGTTTAGTCTAGTATAGATTTCAAGATTTCAGATTTGAATTTTTATTATGGCTTTAGGGATTCTCTCTTTTTTTCCATCTTACAAATATTTCTTTAACCCCACTTAAAAGCCCTCCTATAAAACATAATACATTCTACGTGTCATACTGATACCTACTCTTTGGTAATTTCTAATCCTGCATTTTTACGTTCACTTAATAAGGTAACACTTACAATTTAGTTGGGGAAATGTAGTTTTTAAAGTTCATTTCTATTACATAAGGTTTTTTTTTTTTCTTTTTTTTTCAATATTTCAGAGAAAACTTTTATTCTACCAGTCCACACAATAGTTGCAATTCTTTGGCTAGAAGGATTTTTGATAACTGTTTCCTATTTACATGGAGAACTGTTATAATTATTATTATAAAAATATTGCTGTTGCAGAAAAAATAAACACTTTCAATCTTATTGATTACAATGTACAAGTACTTGTAGAAATTATATCTATTTAATAAGTATAAGTACAAGTACTTGTAGAATTATATCTATTTAATAAGCATAAGCATTACAATTTTTACGTAGACCATGTCTATGCTCTTTATAAAATGTCATCCAAATAACAAATGCTATTTGTTTCAAGATGGAAAGAAGAACAATTAAAAATGGATGCTCCTTCATAGACCAGCTCATGTGTTTTTATTTGTTTTAAAGGGAAATACCCCCACAATATTATAAATACTTGACAGAGTTATGTAGAGATCTCCATATGCATACCCTTCATGGACTATAAACATAGCACACAGGACTGGACACAATTATTTTCATACATATCTCATAGAGAGTTTGCAAAGATGTGAAAATAGGTCATTAATGCTATTTGTTCAGACAAATTCCAGAATACAGTTGAAGTGCCAGAAAGCAGAACACACGCACTTTTATGTTCTGGAGGGCAGAACAGCACCCAACAGGTAAGCTGGAAGGTGGATCAAAAATGCAAAATGTTAGAAAATCAGGTGGAAAGAATATTCTATGCAATGGGGGAGAAGAAGAGATTGTCAGTTACTTATGAAAAACAGACCAAAAAATGAACTGTGTGGGGGTAAAAAAAACAAAACAAAAACATTTCAGTTATACACAGAAGAGAAATGAAAAAATTTCACTAGGATAAAAACATATCTTTATATGACTTTCCAAGACATATTAAAAACAAGTAGATAGTTACAAAGGACTAGGTTAACTAACATTAAGCAAGCTAAATGCTTTAGATCCAATCGACAAAACTGATTTAGATAATCACTGGAACCAGTTGCTAGCAATCTAAGTTTTGGATAAAACTATGGAAAAAGCTACAGAATCCATGGTTAAAAATGAAACCGCCATTCTGAGTGCCAACTTTGCTGGGGCTGAATGTCAAAATGCTTCATTTGGTTTCCATCCAGAAGAAAGACTTAAAGCTTGAGAGAGAAAACACAACAGAAGCTATAGGTGTTTTCAGGTCTACTTCCTTTATACAAGTTAAATAGACAGCATTTTAAACATAATATTATTCAACCCCATGGTGGGCCATGCGGGGAGCTATGGGAGAGATAGACAGGGAGAGGGAATTAATTTTCTTTCAAAAGAAAAATCATGATTCACAGAGGTAATTAAAGAGATACCCCATTCCAATGGTGACTTTGAGTCAGGGTTCTGAGTCAGTACTTTAAACTAAAATCCACAGCCTCAGTTTCCTCATGTGGACAATGAGATTAGGAATTTCCCTAATAGAGTTGTTGGCTTTAATGAGAAAAATAAAGATCATATGATGTAGTCATTACACATACCATATCTGGCATATATCAAAGGTTTAATAACTATCAGTTTTTAGTACGATTATTAGAACTTTTTTTTTTCTTAAATCATAGCTGTGTACATTAATGCAATCATGGGGTACAATGTGCTGGTTTTATATACAATCTGAAATATTTTCATCACACTGGTTAACATAGCCTTCATAGCACTTTCTTAGTTATTGTGTTAAGACATTTATATTCTACATTTAGTAAATTTCGCATGTACCCTTGTAAGATGCACCGTAGTTGTGGTCCCACCAACTATCCTCCCTCCACCAATCCTCTCCCCTTTCATATGAAAGCTATAAATTGGTTTCATAGTAGGGTTGAGTACATTGGATACTTTTTCTTCCATTCTTGAGATACTTTGCTAAGAAGAATATGTTTCAGCTCCATCCATGTAAACATGAAAGAGGAAAAGTTTCCGTCTTTCTTTAAGACTGCATAATATTCCATGGTGTACATATACCACAATTTATTAATCCATTCGTGGGTCGATGGGCACTTGGGCTTCTTCCATGACTTAACAAATTTATGGACTAAAAGGGAATAATCTATCTCAAGCTTCTCCATTTTTTTCTACTGGTTTACTCAGACTTTTAAAAAAGAAAAGTGCTTAAATATTGCAGGATTGAGTAACACACTTCCTTTATGATTAGATTAATGATATGGGGTGTGTGTGATAAAGAATGGAAACAAAGGGACAGAAGGTGCTAGCTGGTGTCCCTCAGGGACTAATCCACACATCGATTGCTTGTAATGGTAGGAGTTGGACTACAGACGGAAACCACCAGAAAGAACGAGCAGATGACCCTCAACTCTACTTATGTTGAAATATCTTAAAGATGTGCATGTACTGAGTAAAAATCTAATAAAGAATTTGTTATTGGGGGTGGCGAGATTCACTTCACTTGAATTCAACAAATATTAATGGATTCAATTTAATGGGTAAGTTCTGAAAGGAAAAAAAAACAAAGACCAATGCTTGCGGTGTTTGTAATCTAGCAGGAGGGTAGATACAGGTAATAAAAATAGAAAGCAACAGAACAGTAGCAGTTAGTGATAATCAGAGTATATTCTCAATAAATGCAAACTGTTATTTGGGGGACCAACGTGCTAGTTGCCTGCTGAACCTTGTGTCCTGTCCTCACATCAAACATTCACATCATCACTTCCATCTTAGGGAGAAGTAAACTGATGTTAGAGAGCTTAATAATTTGCCCAACATTGTACCGTTCACGGAAGGTCAAATCAGGACTCAAATCAGGATTTACTGCACGCCACAGCAGGAGGTTCTAACCACTTTCACATGCCAGTTTCAAACAGAGGCACTTGCTGTTGTAGTTCCCAGGAAAAAAATACAACATCAGGAAAAGAAGGTGGAATGAGAAAAGTCTTCCTGAAGGACGTGGTATCTGAGATGGGTCCATGAAGGACAAATGGGTTTTCCATCAGAAAATGTCAGTTGGGGTGGGTAGAGAGGGCGTGCACAGGAAAGAAAGCCAGCTGCGTGGAGATACTGCACCAGGATGGTTCATGAACATAAAAACTGGCTGTGATATTAGAGTGAAAGAGGGAGGGAGTGGGAAGGCGGAGAGAGGAGAGGAAAGAAAAGAAAGGAGGAAGGAGGAGGAGGGGGAAGAGAAGACGGTATGTGGAGGAGATAGATTGAACCCATTAGCTTAAGATGGAATCTTGAAGTGAATGTCAAATTCCAGGATGGAAAATTCATATTTAATTTGTAGGAAACGAAGTCATTAAAAGTTTTGGAACTAAAGAATAGTGTGATAAATGCTGTAGTTCAGAAATATTTATGCAGTGATATGTGAGATCAATTAGAAAAAAGAAAGATAAAGGTGAGATTGGTACTTAGGGAAGAGTTAGTAAATTATTGTAATGATCCAGCTGAGATAAATGAAGTAATAGAGGTTTAGATAATGATTAAAGGAATAAAGCATGAAAATAAGGGGAAAGGTTCAAACTATTGTGAGGTGGACCCTACAAATAATTTGCCAAATGCATGATATCATGGGCAAAAGAGCAGATAGGATAATATATGATGGCACTTTTAATTGTGGAGCAAAAGGCAAGTCTGGAGGAAGCTAATTTGGGGAAATAGGAGTCCAGAGATAAAATGGGCTGAGGAAAGAGAAAGGAATTAGGGATAAGGTGTAAGACTTTTGCATATATTGCTTGCTATCTAAAGAGCTCAAAGTGTAATTCTTTCTAAAAAGACACCCAAGAGAAACCTTTTGCTTTATTGTCTTTTTAAGATGAAAGCAAATTTCATTATACTTCATAAGAGATGCTTATTGTAAGACTATTCTGAGAGAACTCTTCAAATGTTATTTTTCTTGGCAAGGAGTAGTGGCTCAGGCCTGTACTCTGGGAGGCTGAGGTGGGCTGATTACTTGAGCTCAGGAGTTGGATACCAGCCTGAGCAAGAGCGAGACCCCATTTCTATTAAAAATAGAAAAATTAGGCCAGGCATGGTGGCTCACCCTTATAATCCTAGCACTCTGGGAGGCCAAGGCAGGTAGATTGCCTGAGTTCACAGGTTTAAGACCAGCCTGAGCCAGAGTGAGACCTTGTCTCTAAAATAAATAAATAAATAAATAAATAAATAACTGGGCGTTGTGGGTGCCTGTACTCCCAGCTACTCAGGGGGTTGAGGCAAGAGAATCACTTGAGCCGAAGAGTTTGACGTTGCTGTGATATCATAGCACTCTACTGGGGGAAACAAAGTGAAACTATGTCTCAAAAAAAAAAAAAAAAAAGAAAAGAAAAGAAAAAGTAGCCAGGCATAATGGTGCACACCTATAGTTCCATTTACTCAGGAGACTAAGGAAGAAGAATCACCTGAGTCCAAGTGTTCGAGGTTGCTGTGAGCTACGATGCTACAGCACTCTACCCAGGGCAACAAAGTGAGACTATATCTCAAATAAATAAATAAATAAATAAATAAAATAAGTGGTATTTTTCTTTGACTACAGATGTTTGCAATAATAATGGGGGATTTGTTAATAGTTATGCTTATGACTTAAGGAGCAATGTGTTATAATTGTTCAGTCATTCACTCAACAAATACGCCCGTTTTGTTGCAAAACCTGTATTAGGTGCTACAGATCCTTTGGAGGATTCACAGTCTTGTCTGGGAGAATGACAGCTAGTTACAACAAACTATAAAATGTATAATCATGGCAATGATAATTGCAGCAGCAATTAATGTTCTTTTGGCCTTTAATTTAGCATTGTGCTAAGTTAGTTGCTATAATATATTTCGTTTAATATTCACAATAACGTAGGCGACCATGACACCCTTTTTCCTATGAAGAAACTATTTTAAAGAGGTTACATGTTAGTCCAAGTTTTGCACGGGGAATGAGTGGCACATCCAGTGTGCAAGCCCAGGACTTAGCTAAATCCAGAGGCTTAGGAACTAAGGAATGGTTTGAAAAATGCTATGGTTTAGAAAATTTTATCTAATTTTTGGATCTGTTAGAATAAAAAGATTGATATTTGAGAGGGGAGTTAGTAAGTTATTACAATAGACTAACCAAGACGTAACAAATGCTTGAGCAATAACTATGGGGATGAAATAGGTGAAAAACAGTTTGAGATGGACTTTACAAATAATTTACAGAGCTTCTATGCTACCTATGTGGAAGTTTGCCCAGAGTCCTATGCCTGGGCCATGTTCCATGAGGTATCAGATCCTCCCTGCCCAACTGTAAGTGGCTTCCAAATTGCTAACAAATGACTTTCTCATCATCTCATACCAGTTGGAACCAGTGTCCTTGATCTGCGAGCTTTCACCTGCCAGCTGTGCATCCTGTGATGTTAAAGCTTGTCTCATCCTCTTCCACTCCAGCGTCTCTGTGTGCCAGAAGTTCACACTCACTCTATTTTCTGAATCTGACCTCAAACTGTTTTCATCTGTGCTCCCCTCCTAGACTGGCACACACTACTATACGAAGTTTCTAACTTTGGTCATGTAGCAAATAAAACACAAGAAGTCTGGGAAGGCACACACCATATGAAAGGTTTGAATCAATGGATTTGCAGACAAGAATGGCAGGTATTGATGGTCAGTGGCTGTTATTTAGTTGCTCTGAATTGCCGTTCTTCAACCTACTGAAGGTGATAAAAAAAATTGCAAAATGCTGTTTGCTAATCAAATTTTACATATACACATACTTTAATTAAAGAATATATATTTGTAAAAATGCTATACTCCATTTGTCTCAATTTCCTATACAGGCAGGAAACAAGCTAATTTGTTCATGCAACTATAAATGAATTGTTCACTTTATAATGGCTATCCACATAGCATTTGGCCAAGATATTAACAAACTTTTCAAAAGGCCAATGTTTAAAAAAAAAAATTAAAGCCAAATAGAATTATTAGACTCATTATCCCTACCTCCAAAAACAATCTTATCAAACTTTTGAAAAGACAGTGACCTGATGATTTTTTTTGTAGCAAATTTTATATACTGTGCAGTTCATTAATCAAAGAAACAATCTAAGTAAAGAATCATTATGGTTATAAATTATAAGTTAAAGGAGAATCCATACAGCTGAGCTCTGTGACACAGGATGATAACCTACTTCATGCAAATCTCTTGGCACTTACCGGACTTAATGAAAGGGATACACTGAATGAGTGCATACCAGTGTCAGCAGCTTCACTCAATGCTGAAGCCAACCATTTATAAATACAGAATTATTTTCCTTCTTCCAAATAGAAACAACTGAATTATAATGGTAATAAAAACGATAGAAATGATAACAATAATAGTAGTATTAACAACCACAAATATAGGTCTCCTGATTCAAACAATGTTCAAAGTGTTTTACAAATAGCAACTCATTTAATCCTCACCCTAACCCTCTGAAAGGTTTTAATAACATTTCCATTTTGCAGACCAGAAACTAAGGGAAAGAGAGATGAGTAACAAGCTAACAGAACCAGCAAATAGCAGAGGGATTCAGTTAGTGTCTAGAGTGGAATTGGAATTCAGGGGCATAAAGAGCAAATGACTTCAAATGAGTTATCTTCACTAAAAACATGAAAATTTCTGGTTAATAGCATAATTTGATTTATATACATCAAGTAAAATATTGCAAGATTGTTAAGACACATTACAAAGCAGTATTGAAAGGGCTAATGTCCAAAGTAAAACACTCAACCACAGTGAACTCTGAAATATTCACTTCAAAGTCTTTTTCAAAAAGCAGCATCTTCTTCCCCTGCTACCCTTATTTACCCTTCACCTTTGGACCTTGTATCCCAAAAAAAAGGTTAGAGGCAGTTAAATCAGGTCGAGGTCCAATATCACCGGCTCACCAAGAATCTAACTATTATTCTTCACCGCCCTCCATAGCACCAATGACGGGTAAGATTCCCAAAGCGGGGACAACCGAAGACAGGATATGGAGAGGCTGCATGGTGGATTACATTCATAGTACCCAAAGATGGGTAAGATCACTCTGCATTCAGTCAACCTAAGACAGGGACCAAACTATTGATGTTTGTATCCCCATGACGGATAAGACTGAAACTGCAAGAGCAGGCAACCTAAGACAGGGGCTATGTTTTTCTGCCATACAAAAAACAGAAGAGGGAATTGTTGGGCCCTGCCATGTGCCTGAGGCCTAGTGCAACTTCCCGAGCCTGACTAGAAGTAGATCCATCGATCTACTTCCGCGTAGCAATGACTCAGCAAGGCCCAGCCTGAAACTGCCTCTACTTAGATACAGCCAATGTGGTACCATGCCACTGGCCCAACCCTGTCACGCACCTCTTCCCCCGCCTTCTTTCCCCGCCCCTTCTCCACAATAAAAAAAAATAATAAATAAATAGATAAAAGAAAAAGAAAAAAAAAAGTAAACTGAGGTATCTTGTGTTAACTTCATTAGAGGTAATGCAGGAACCACAGACAATTTCAGGAATTTCTGTCTGAGCTAAATGTTGCCTGTGAAGGTGTTCTGTACCACACAGAAGTCCATTGGCTGAATTGAGGGAGAGTTTTGAAACATTTCTATGACTTACTTCCACAGATTACAGCTTTTCTGCTTTCAAAAAACAAAGAAGTACCAGAGCTCAATGATGCAGAATGGAAATGGCACCTTGACTTTCTGACAGATGTAACAGAGCTATTCAACAATTTCAA
>CAUYPK010104493.1:0-18937 GCA_963574355.1 Loris lydekkerianus | reverse complement strand
TGTGGTATATGTACACCATGGAATATTATGCAGCCTTAAAGAAAGATGGAGACTTTACCTCTTTCATATTTACATGGATGGAGCTGGAACATACTCTTCTTAGTAAAGTATCTCAAGAATGGAAGAAGAAGTATCCAATGTACTCAGCCCTACTATGAAACTAATTTATGGCTTTCACATGTAAGCTATAACCCAGTTATAAAGTAAGAATAGGGGGATGGAGGAAAAGGAGGGGAGGGAGGGGGGAGGTGGGCAGAGGGAGGGTGATTGGTGGGATTACACCTCTGGGGCATTTTACAAGGGTATATGTGAAACTTAGTAAATGTAGAATGTAAATGTCTTAACAGAATAACTAAGAAAATGGCAGGAAGGCTATGTTAACCAGTGTGATTAAAATGTGTCAGTCTATAAAACCAGTGTATGGTGCCCCATGATCGCATTAATGTACACAGCTATGATTTAATAAAAAATAAAAAATAAAAGGTAGCAAAGACCATTTCAAATCCCTGTTGATAAATATAATTGCTGAACCATCTCTCTGTGAAATTAGAAAAAAGGAGGGATTCTAGGACAGAAGAATAGATTGTAATTGTGATGAAATAAAACACTATCAGGAAGGAACAGTGTTTCAAACAGCAGAACTAGCCTCTTGAGTTAGATCTTAACTTGTATTTCAAATGTGTTCCTGTTATACAGTGAATAATAATTATAAGAAAAAAGTGAATAAAATAGAACATCACACCATTTGGCATTTTTATTGCACAGGATTTAGATTATGGAAAATCGATCATATTTAAGGATATTTTGAGGAGAGGTCTAGTCGTTATAAATGTTGATACCAAAGAATCTTTTAAGCATATCCAATATTATATTCTTAAAACATTTTTGTTAATATATACACTTTAAAAAGTATTTAAAATGTCTTTTACTTTAATCAGGAGAAGCAGACATCTGTTCCTCATGAACCTTTCTGCTACCGGGTGATAAGATAAAGAAATTCTGCATATAGTTCAGTTATTATACTTAATGGTCCACTAAGTTAAAAAAAGATTCTGACCATCTGTCACCACATACATTTAAATTGAAACACATTTTCCTTTTAATATATTAATGGTATTGCCACAGATGACAAATCTAACAACTGGCTAAGGAGTAATGAGGTATTCTAAAAGACATAATATTTCAGGTTGATTTTGAAGAATCATTGTTGGTTCTCACTTTTTTTTTTTTTTGAGACAGAGTCTCACTACTCTGGGTAGAGTGCGGTGGCATCATAATAGCTCACAGCAACGTCACACTCTTTGAGCTCAGGAGATCCTGTTTTCTCAGCTTCCCAAGTAGCCGGGACTACAAATGCCCACCAAAATGCCTGTCTAATTTTTCTATATGTAGTAGAGAATGGGCTCTCATTCTTGCTCAGGGTGGTCTTGAACTCCTGAGCGCAAGCAATCCACCTATCTTGGCCTTCCAGAGGGCGCAGATTACAGGCCTGGGTGACTGTGCCTGGCCTGGCCTGTTGGCTCTTATTTTAATTTACAATTTTAAGAAATAACAGAGGATTGATAAACTAATTCATTAAGAACTTTTTTTACAAGGGAGGGAAATTCCTTTCATTTAGAAATACGTTAAAAAGAAAAGGAGTTTATGGTTTAGATTCTAGCACAAGTAATGTTATTAATTTTGGTTAATAATTTATGGCCTGCAACAATTCATGAGATAAGAAAAACCCAGCATTTTATGATTTAGTCTTCTTCCTCAGTAATCTCATGTGGGTGGGGACAATCTATCTAAATCAAATTCAATGCAATTTAACTGTTCAATTAATTTAACTCCATAAGCATGTTGTACACTTATTCTGTGCAGAGCACTGTGCTGAAATTCAAGTAGGTGATTATACTCAATTACCGTATATACTCGAGTATATATGGTAATTATAGCAATATAAATAAACAGGAGACTCATTTGCATTTTGTGACCCAAGTTTTTCAGTGGACCAGTAAAATGGTCACCTATTTACCCTCTAATGTAATTCACATTTATTTAAAAACTTAAAAGAAAATAGATTCCTTGACACCTTTTAAATTTGACTTAGAAATTGTTTCTTTATTCAACCTTCAACATGAACTTATTAAACATCTACTATTATTCAGAAACAGACACTGAGAGTCCACGTTAAAATCCACCCTTCTAAACAGCTCATGACTTAGAAATAGACAAAAACACATGAGATATCAGTGAGAGCTTCCCTCCTGTAGACTAGGAGATGGAGATCAAGAAGAGCTTCCTAGAAGAATGGATTCTAAATGGAGTCCTACGTAACAATGCATTTGGCAGACTAAGAGAAGTACCTGTCAGCTGCATTGTCCTCTTTGAAGGAGCTTTTAAATGTGAGCAATATTTAGGCCTATCCTTGTCTTCTAGTGACCTTTCAGACTTGATTTTCCTGCGTATACCCCATGATTTCATTACTTGGGATACAGACGGTTACACCAGAAACGGATGACTGAACCAAAATCAGTCATCTATCACCTGGGCAGCAGCCCAAATAGCTATTCTGCTACATTTTACCTTGCCAAATAATCAGAATCTGTCTCTCGAGATATTTAATTAATTATTAATTCCCTCATTCGTTTAGACTTCCAACAAGCAATAATTTATCATATGTGCTAATTGCTGGCATATGGAGATGAATATGACAGTCCAATATGGTCTCTGCCTTTCAGGATCTTGCAGTCACATCAGAAGATGGGGAAAAATGAGTAAGTAACACACAATGAGAAATGCATATAATGATGAATCAGTTATTGAGTGTATAATCTCTATAATCCTATTGTGTGATAACTTATATATCCTGCTAGATAGTGTCATACTGTACTAATTTTGAGGTAGATATCTGGGGGCATGGATGCTCCAGGATGCATTCCAGTAATCAAAGCATCTAATGTAAGGTTAAGAAGGAAGTAGTCAGATGATACATCAGACATGCCATTACAAGAATCTTCCTAGGAAACAGGGCAGTGGGGACTGTGCTATAATTTGAGGACACAAAGTAGTTTACCTTTGCTTAGGTGTAACATAGCAAGAGGGTTGTAGAGGAGAAGATTACACATGATTCTGAAATGATAAGAAGTGACATTACTGAAGATCCATCAGTAGAAAGGACTTTGGGCTTATCCAGAAAATAATGGGGAAACAGGCATTTTAGAAAGGAAAGTTCAAAACGAAAATAAAGCAAATTTTCATTTTTAAAATAGTGCTTGGGTTGGAGCTTAGGGTATACATCAGAAGGCTAGTCAGTTCAAAGTGTAGTAGTCTCCCAGTAATCCAGCGAGAGGGTAGTGGTGCTTCAACTAGAATGTAAGCACACAACTAAATAAATGCAATGATTTCAGGAGATAGAAACTTTGGTTATTGATTAAATGTGAGTTAAGGATGAGAAAGAAAAGCTAAAGATTGTGAATAGCCTTAAAGATTGAGCAATTTGTTAAATAGCAAGAACTATTTTAAATGGTTCAATTTTAGCCTTACTGTAAACATATTTGGTATGTTGAAGGAATAGCAAGTGAAACCACCTGATAGAAAATTATTTATAAAACGAAAGAGCTCTGAAGTGAGATCAGGTCTCAGAATTTCTTTTGGGGAGTCTTTAGTACATAGTTAATTAAAGATATGGATTTGGATGAGCTCACATTCCAAAAAGATAAAATAAAATTATAATGTGAGAAGCAGGGATATAAAAAATATCAAAACATAAATAGAGTGAGAAAACCCTAATCAATGCTAAGGAGCATCAAAGAAGAAGACATTAAATAGAAAAATGTGTTGTTCTAGAAATCAAAGGAATAACAGACCAAAAAAATGATTGGTCAGAAAAGCTAACAGTGGATAAGAGGTCAAGTCTTGAGGAGCCTTTTGGGGAAGCTGGTTTACGTTTGGCAAAACAGTGAATGGTTTTGTGTCTGGAATCCAGATGAGAAATACAAGGAAGAAAAGGCATTGATCTATAGATGTACTTTCTGAGAATGTTTTTCTTTGAAAGTTTAAATAAGATCACAGAGGTATATTAGTTATAGAAACACCCCACCCCACCCCCCATTATGGAGTAGGCTTAACTAGGTTTTAATGCGTGTAAGGAGGGGAGAGTAGGGAGGGTAAAAATGAAGATACACAGGAAGAGGGACTAATTTTAGATAGGAGAGAAGACGGTCCTTAAGTGTAGATGTAGGAACGGAGGCAAGAAGGTGTGGACTTCTCTTGTCTCTTAGTAGTGGAAAGCAAAGCCAAATAATAAAGTTATAGAGGAAAATGGTCAGAATCACATTTTCAGCGTAGTAGAACGATAGACGGCAAATAGGAGAATGAATCAGTGGCGTTGATCTGTATGGTTACATGATTTTCTGGCAGGCACATTCCACTTCTCAATGGAAAAGGTAACAATGGAAGGTAAAATGGCAAGAAAATTGGATTTTGGAATGAACATGCTAAAAAGATGGGCCACACAACTAAAACTGGGTAAGTAAGGAAGGGAAACAGGAACATCGCTGGTAGATTCAAGTAGAATGAGTAAGTCAGGTAGATCAGCAATAAAAATGAAACATCCCCTTAAAATGTGGGCAAAAGACAGGAACAGAAGCATTTCAAAACAAGATAGACTAATGGCCAATAAACATGAAAAAACACCCACTGTCTCTAATCACAAGGGAAATGCAAATCAAAACCACAATGAGGTATCCCCTAACTACAGTGAAAGTGGCTTTTACCAAAAATCCTAAAACAATAGATGCTGCCATAGATGTAGAGAAAGGCAGACTTACACATAGGAGGTGGGACTGTAACCTAGTACAGCTGCAAAGAACTGAAAGCAGACCTACCATTTACCCAGAAATCCCACTCTTGGGTATTCACCCAAGTGAAAAAAGTCTTTTTATCAAAAACACATGTGCCCCTGAATGTTTATTGCAGCACATCACAATCGCAAAGAAGTAGAACCCACCCAGAGGCCCATCAGTCCAAGAGTGGATTAATAAAATGTGCTCGATGCATGCCACCCTCATTCATAACAAATGGCGAGCTCATTTCTTTTACTAACAACCTGCTTGGAACTGGAGACTATTTTTCTAAGTGAGTTATCTTAAGAATCCAAAAACAAACAACACAAGTACTCACTATTAAACTGGACTAATCAATCAGCACCCTTGTGCATATTTGGCAGTAAAATCAACTGAAAGCAGGCCAGTGGGAGAGGGCTGGTGGAGAGGGGTGAATTTACACCCATGGGGTACAATCCACACTATCTGGATGAGGGCTACACTTATAATTTTGACTCAAACCCTGTACAAAAGCAATGCATGTAACCAAAACAATTATACTCCCCAGGACATTCTGAAACTAAAAAAAGGGAAAAAGTGACTTATTTTATTAAATGTATAATTTAATTGCAAATGGCATTTATAAACTGAATATTTTTCCATTAGTTTCCATAATTGTTAATAACAATCTATTTCATATTAGCAATTATCTTCTAGTTTTCAAAATTTTGTATCAGCTATAAGAAAAAAATATTTTTGGTTATAACCTTCCTTTCACTTAATACAGATCCAACATTGAACAGTACATTTTGACAAAATTAAAATAGAGGAGAAGGTTGATCTTTTCCAAAGCAATTATTCAAGCAAAACAATTTATAGTTTTACTACAGTTGCAGTTAGCCATCTGCAGAACTCTTGTTCAAAATCCATTTACAATATGTGCAATTGTATCTGCCTGATTTATAATTAGATCACTGAAATACTATAAAATTAAACAAGTGCGTATTTCCTCAAACTTCAATAAAAACTATACTTTGGGGCCATAGTTTAGTTATAAGAAGATTAAAAAGTTTAAAGCATGAAAAGGTAAATATATAATTTTACTCATGTTAACCATTTCTTTATAATTTTTTATGAAGATTTATAGGAATCCTATTTGTATTAGTATGGGCTTCCTTTATTTTTCTCTTCCCTTTTTATTTTTCATCAGTTCCTATCTGGTGCTATATCTGGAGTCTATTTCTGAGTTTGTTTCCATAGAGATGGTTTACATGGTTTTTCCCTCTCATGGTAGAGGAAGAACTTTCATTATTTAACCATAATATTTATGCTTACAGTAATGTAAATCTTACATATATCAATAAACACTCAAAAATTATACCTGTATGCAGAAGAGTTTGTAAACTCTGTGTTAAAAAAAACCTTGTGAAACAGTTTTCAGACATTCAAAAATTCTATGTAACCCCATTATTTAATGAATGTCTAAATGGTGAAAAGAGGTCATCTCTTCTTTCTCAGAGTGCATCTCTAACAACCACCCAACCACCATACAAAGCACAGAGGGAAGTTGAGAGGGGATCATAGACCGAAACTTTTATTGGAACCAACTACCTTCTGAGTTGGAAATAATAATTGAGGCTGGCATCACACTGTCATGTTTACAGTCTATAGATGAGTGGGTAAACCTAATTCAGAATAAGATATTTTGGAATTTTCTGCACTGAATATATTAAAAATCCAAAATCTATAGATAAGAGAAATAAACAGATGGAGCTCAGTGTTGGGGGAGTCACACCAATTAGCCTTCAACCTGTGGCATCTATTTCCATCTTTACATTTTTTTCTTCCCTTTTTCTCATTTGACCCTGATTTTTTAACTCCAAACTCCCATCTGTTCTACCTTCCAGCTCCTTCAGTGTGACATGCTCATTTAGTGGGTGGTCTGGCAATAAACTCCTTTCTTTTTTCCTCATATTATCTTTCCTAACTGGTCATCTCGCCCAGCTGTCTCCTGGACAGAATGACCACCATGCTGCCTATGCTTTATTTCCTAAAAGTTTCTATCCACAGTTCTCTTTAAGGGACACTCTGCCTCCTACTTTTGGCTCTAGGGGTGAGCACTTGCTCCCCGCTGTCCTATCTACTGAACAGTACCTTACAAAGTGGTCTTTCAAGGCTCTGCTTGACGTGAAATGATGCAAATTCACTGGAGAATCAGGTCGTCTTTTTCATAAAGCTGAACGGGAGAAATAGGGTAATCATATTACAAATGTGGAAGCAGAAAAACACACATTTCTAAATATCTGAGATGTGCAATGACAGAGTTTAAGAGTCAGGTTCATCAGACAGCCACTGTGGAAGGAGAGCAAGGTAACCTAGCTGTCACACTTTTAAGTTCCAGGCCCTGTTAGATCATTCCATTTCTATGTGCTTCATTTTCCTTCATTTTCTACTTGATAGTTCAATTTCTACAGGCTTCTTATAAGAAGCGGCTGAGATGTTTCTGCCTATAATCTTCTAATGGACTTGCATTACTTCGTGTAATGTAGATGAGTCTCTCCACTGAAACCATGAAAGAATATAATACTTCAAACACACATGGTAACCTTTCAACTTGGTCCACAGGTATCCCTCTCATGGAGTAGAAAACACGTATAAATTAACCCTGCCATTTGACACCCTGTGACCTATACCTATCCTACATATATCTAGTTTAGAATCTAAACAAGAAGAAAAGGCCCAGGAGAGTAAAAGATTTTAGACACACACACACACACACACACACACACACACACACACACATGTAAAGATCTGACAATTAAGTTCGGGAATTCATCCTAGAGCAAATCTACTTACCTCACTGCTGAATATCACTATGGTCACCTTTGAAGTGCTTCCCTTGGGAAGCGACCCACTGATGCCAGCACTTAGTCCACCCTTCAAAGCAACTTTGGATGTTTTTTTCCAGAATAACCATCAGAGCTGTTTTACAGCACACAAAAACACAACAACAATAATGAATGCCACTCAGCAAAATATTGCCATATGGAAGTGTACACATCTGTGAGATGCTGACAAACCGAGGTTATGTGTCCTTATGGTACAGGGTTGCCATTAGAAGCGCATGTGACCAGTTCACAAACTGGATTGTCATACTTTATATGAAGACAGTGGTGATGGTCATTCCAGAAAAGGAGTTTCAAAATTGCTTTGAAGGGTGGACTAAGTGAGGGTGTCAGCACAGAATTCCCTAAAGGGAGTCCATCCAAGGTGACCACAGTGACGTTCAACAATGAGATATGTAGCTCTTTTTCTAGGATGAGTTTACAAACTTAATTCTCAGACCTTAAAATTTATACACATTTTTTGGCATCCTATCTGTTTGTTTGTGTGTGTGCATGTGTGTGTGTGTATAGTCAGGTGTTGTGACAGAAGTTCCTAGCTACTCGGGAGGCTGAGGCAAGAGGATCTCTTGAGCCCAAGAGTTGGAGGTTGCTGTGATCTATGACGCCATGGCACTCTACCCAGAGTGACAGAGTGAGGTTCTGTCTTAAAAAAAAAAAAAGTCAGGCTTGGGGATAAAGAGGTTAATAATGTCTTATAAAGATCTTGGCTTAGTATAAAATGTGAAATCAAATTTGGCTGTCAGATCACTAATCTCAAATTTCTAGCTTCAGAGGGATTTCAGATTTTGAGTAATCTGTCTAGACATACGTAATTATAGGAAATGAATATTGCTTTTCTAGAGTTAAGATTAAAGTTTGATAATCAAAAATGCACATTTTTTATTCAGATAAAAATAAGTACATCATTTTAAGTGATACACTCTACCATGGGGCATGGTTTTACAACCGTATCTCCAAATGCCTGGGGCACATCTTTTCCTTCTTTCCTTCCATTCTTCCTTCCTTCTTTCTTCCTTTTTATTCATTTGCTGTATTTTAAAAACTTTTAAATACTTTTCATTTTCTTCTTAAGTGTTATCAGAGTGGAACTTGAGAGAAAACTTCTCACTAGTGAATTATTTTCAATATATATAATATATAGTATATATAATATGCATATTATAATAATGCATATAACAATATAATATATGCATATTATATATGCCATATATATTTTATATATTGTTATGGTAAGAAACACATCACATGGGATCACCCCTCTTAATCAATTTTTAAGCGTAGAGTATAGTATTGTTAATTAAAGCAACATAGTTATACTGAAAATCTCTAGAAATTTTTCAGCTTGCACAACTAAAACTCTACACCCATGGAACCACAGCCCTCGGCATTCACCATTCTACTTTCTATTTCTGTAATTTTCACTACTTTCGATAACTCATACAAGTGAAATCATGCAGTATTTGTTTTTCTGTGACTGGTTTATTAAGAGATGGTTTGATTTTATCTTTCTTTTATCTTTTTTTGGATGCCCTTTCTTTCTTTCTTTCTTTTGCATGGTTGCTCTGGCCAGGACTCCCAATACTTTGCTGAAGAGAAGAGGTGAAAGTGAGGATCATTTTCTTATTCTGTGTGTTGGGCGGAGTGCTTTTGACTATTCCCCTTCAGTATAATATCAAATTGAGGTCGTTATATTTGGGTTTATTATTTTGACATTGTGTTCCTCTATGCATACTTTGCTGAGGGTTTTTTGTCATAAAAGGATGCTGTATTTTTGGAATGTTTTCTTATGTGTCGATGGAGATGATCATTTGGTCAAATCACACTTATAATCTGTGAATGCTGAACCATCCCTGCATGCCTGATGTGAAACCATTTGCTCCTGGTGAATTATGTTTTTGATATGCTTTGGGGTTCACTTTACTAGTTTTCTGTTGAGGGTTTTGCATTTGTTTTATCAAGGATATTGGTCTGTAGTTTTATTCTTTTCTATGGCCTTTTCTAGCTTTGGGATCAGGGTGATCTTGGCATCATAGAATGAGTTAGATACAATTTCCAATCTCTCGTTCTTTTGGAACAATTTCAGTAGGAATGGTACCAATTCTTCTTTGTATGACTGGTGAATTCAAGTGTGAATCCATCAAGTTCTGGAATTTTTTAAGTTGAGAGTGTTTTTGTTGTTGTTGTTATTGATTCAATCTTGCAACTCTTATTGGTCTGTTAAGGATTTCTATTTCTTTGTGATTCAAGCTTGGGATGTGTGTGTTTCCAGAAATTTATTAACTTCCTTTATATTTTCTGGTTTCTATGTGCTGAGGTATTCATAGTCACAGATGATATTTTGTATTTATTTGGTACTAGTTGTAATATGTGAGAGAATAAATTCCAGTTGTCTTTCATAAAATGATATTTGCTATTTCTCTTAAGGTTAATCACTGACTGAGAAGAAATATGCAATCTCTGCAAATTCTCATTATGCTTAACCTTATACCTATTTGCTTGCTATGTGACTATGATAAAGTAAAACATCACGAGCCATAAATTATACTTGTGGAAAACATGTAGCAGAGACATCTCAAGAAAGGCATAGAGAATGGAATGTCTAGGGCAGTGGCAAAAGTTGCTGACCCGTGACACAAAGAGAGACATGTGACTGTAATAAAGTTGCAGCCACGTTCATAGGAAGGATAAAGGAACATCTGCATCAGCAGCAAAAGTTGCAACCACATGCACAGCTAATTAATCACTTACCTAGGCAGAAATAGCTGAGGCGGATCCCAGTCAGACCAGTAAGCAGTAGGTGTCAAGCACGTGTTTCCCATACTAGATACGTCAACACAGGAGAACAGTCAGTCTGCACATCCTGCTTGGCTATACTCTGTAACATGATTTATAACTTTTTCCCTGTAACATTCTAGGTACACTTCTTTGAACCCCAATCAGTACCCACTGGAACTTAGAGTCAGGGCCTCACTGCCACTCTCTGACAGTGTCTGGCCCCCCAAGACCCTCTGCGGTATGGTTGTATTACACCTAGAATGTTGGGTCTTCTTTCTGCAGTGTTCCCAGAAACCCAGAGGCTCCATCCGCAGGGTTGTAGCAGTAATGTCTCCTCCTTTTTCATTTCTGATTGAGGTTATTTGACGCCTCTCTCATCTTAGATTCATTTTCTCATTAGTGGTCTAGCTACTTGATTTATCTTCTCAAAGAACTAGAGCTTCATTTCATTGACTTTTCTTTTTGTTTGTTTGTTTCGATTTCATTTAGTTCTCTGATCTTCATTTAGTAACATGATCTTTGTTACCTCTTGCCTTCTGCCAGCTTTAGGCTTGATTTTTTCTTGTTTTTCTACTTCCTTCAGGAGAGACTTTAGGTTATTAATTTGTGATCATTCTACATTTTTATGTAAGAGGTTAGTTATAAATTTCCCCTCTAGCACTGCTTTGTCTGGATCACAAGGCTGTGATGATTTGAGTCATTATGATTCATTTTGAAATCCTTTTTTTCATTTCCATTCTAATGTCATCGTTCACCGAGAGATCATTCAGTGGCAGGTTATTCAGCTTTGAGAGTCTCTCTTAGAGTGATTTCTAGTTTTATTTCACTGTGGTCTGAGGAGGTACTTGTTATAATTTCATTTTTTAAAAAAATTTTAAAACTTGCGTCTTAATATATGATTTGTCTTAGAAAAATGTTCCACATACTAAGGAGAGGAATAGTGCAAAAATAACTGTGGTTTTACATTGTTGAAATTTGCTGTTTGAAACTGGAATACATTCTTAAATAAGTGTGGTTATGTTATATATCATTTTAACGAGCATTTCTTAGTGTATGTTTTTTTTGCTAATGACATTATTTTCCATTTATTTTATATTTAGTTTAACTATGGAAATGATGTTAGACTAAAAGCAAATTCTGGTGATTTTCTTATTCAAGTTCAAATTAGGTCTTAGAGCAGCAGAGGCAACGCTCACCACCAACAATGCATTTGGCCCAGGAACTGCTAACAAATGCATAGTACAGTGGTTGGTCAAGAAGTTTTGCAAAGCAGATGAAAGCATTGAAGATGAGGAGTGTAGTGTCTGGTCATCAGACATTGACAATGACCAAGTGAGAACAGTCACTGAATCTGATCCCCTGACAATTACAGGAGAAGTTGCCCAAGAACTCGATGTCAATCATTCTATGGTAGTTTGTCATTTGAAGCAAATTGGACAGCTGAAAAAGCTCAATAAGTGTGTGCCTCATGAGCTAACCCCAAATCAGAACAATGCTCAGACTGGCAGCAGACCACTAGTGACCATAACCTTTTTATAGTGCAACCATCAGCTCGGTGGCTGAATGGAGAACTTCCAAGGCACTTCCCAAGCCAAACTGGCACTATAAAAAGGTTATGGTCACTGGTGGTCTGCTGCCAGTCTGATCCTCTACAGCTTTCTGAATTCCAGAAAGTGTAAGTGTGCTCAGAAAATGGATGAGATGCACCAAAAACCGCAATTACTTTTGCACTAAACTACTCTGAAGTATGTATCAATATTTTGGTGTAGAATGTTTTTCTGTTTGCTTTTGAGACAGAGTTTATCATGAGTAGAGTGCTGTGGCATCATCATAGCTCACAGCAACCTCAAACTTCTGGACTTAAGTGATCCTCTTCTCTCAGTCTCCTGCGTAGCTGGGACTCCAGGTGCCTGCCACAATGCCTGGCTACTTTTTTCTATTTTTAGTAGAGATGAGGTCTTGCTCTTGCTCAGACTTGTCTAAAGCTCCTGAGCTCAGGCAGTTCACTCACATTGGTTTCCTAGAGTGCTAGGATCACAGGTGTAAACCTCCTAGGTCCAGTCTCTAGATATTCTAGATATTTTAGGCCCATTCTATATATTTTAGGCCCAGTCTCTAGATATTCTAGAGACTCATTGAAGCCCTTGATTTTATGCCTTGATGATCTGCCTTTTCTGTCAGTGGAGTGTTGAAATCTTCCTCAATTAATGTAATTATGTTTTTTCCCCTCAGTTCCAGCAGCCTTCGTTTTACGAATCTGGATTCTCCTATGTCAGATACGTATATATATTTAGGATTGTTTTATTTCTTGTTAAATCAATCTCTTTACCATTATATAATGACTTTCTTTGTCTTTTTTCACTGTCATTGAGTTAATCTTTGTTTTATGTAATGTAAAATTAGCTGCTTCTGCTCACTTTGGGTTTCAGTTTGCTTGGAATGGTTTTCCACACTTTTACCTTCCATCTAGGAGAGTATTTACTAGTTAAGTGGGTCTCTTGGAAATAGTAGATGTTTGGGATTTTCAAAAATCCATTCCATCCATATATATTTTTGAGTGGGGCATTAACCCATTTATAATTGATGTCAATATTAATATGTGACATACTAGTTCCAGACTTTATATTACATTATAGTCTCTCTTGTGTTGCTATTTTATAAAAGTTCTGAGTTTTTTGAGGGAGGTGTTTTGTTTTATTTTGTACTTTTTGTTATTTTTATACTTATGAGTATTGACCTTTTACTTCAATTTTTAATACTCCTTTAAGCATTTCTCGAAGGGCTGATCTGTAAGTGACAAATTCCCTGAGCACTTTCTTGTTTGGGAAAGACTTTATTTCTCTTTTGTTTATGCAGGCTACAAACTTCTTGGCCAGTATGTCTTCTTATTAGGAGATTTAGATAGGACGCCAATCCCTTCTGTCTTAAGGTTTCTGTTGGAAAGCATGTTGTTAGTCAGTTGTGTTTTCCTTCGAAAGAAAGGCAGGGTGAAGTTACTCGATGCTTTCATCTGACAATTTGTAGGAATTCCTCTTCACACTGACTTTGTCACTAACTAAATAAATTTTTATAACCTATTTTTGAGTTTGTTGATTCTTCTGCTTGATTGAGTTTGCTGTTTAACCTCTGTAGGGAATACACTATTGTCTTCAGCTCCAAAATTTCTGTTTGCTTTCTTTTTATGTTTCCTATGTCCTTTTGATATTTGTTTTAGTTATGCCTTTTTTTTTTTTTATCCTGAGCTTATTGAGCATTTTTATAAGGCTCATTTCATTCATCTGCAGGGGACTCATATACTTATTTTTCAGGATCATTCTTGGGGTGCAGAGGCCTCTTACCCATTTTCTGGATTTCTCACTCAGAGAATAGGTCAATGTATTGTTGTTGAATTAATGTCTCCATTGGAGATAAAGATCTGGGGAGGCTTAATTCTCCATTCTGCTGACTTCCCCCTAGAGGATGTTTCTGCCGTGTATTCCACAGACATCTAAAACTCAAAGCCAAAACAAGTCTCACATCAGCTTCCTGAAACCTGTTTCTCATTGTCTAGGTGCCATTTCTCTCCCAAATCACAGTCACCAAATTCTATAGATTCTACCTTCCAACTGATTCTGATAGTCTCTCTCTCTTCTGTTGTTCAGTGGCTACTAACAAATTCCCAACCATCTTTTGCATTTATTTTCTGAAGTTTCCCTATAGTTCCTGCCTGCTCTAACCCCTCCAATTCACTCTCCTATAGCTAGAGTATTTTTTTTTAATGTATTCAATATTATGTCTTAACGTCTTTTTTCAAAGGATGTATTTTCCTTCTCTTCCTCCTACCCTATTGTACTAGAAGACACCCCATCATTTGACTGAACACCGTTGAGTATATTTTAATGGTCTGGGTGAGCCACTGACAAACTGGGGCAATAGTAGCACTTTTCATAAAAATATGAGGAAAAGATTGGCACAGATGTGGAACATAAGATGTGATATTGTTAACCACCATTTTTCCACTCTTAGAGAAATGAAGCATGGGTTGTTAATTTATAAACTTGATATAATAACTTTTATTTTTAATTTTAGGAAACATCCCTGTCTCTGACCTATTGCCTATGCTTCAACTTGCAGGATCTTTTTAAAATACAAATTTCTTTTAACCCTGCCTTCCTTAAATGTAGCCAATGGACATCATTAGTTTTCAAAGTACAAGCCATAGTGATCAGCTTCTGATTTTCACTTAGGTCTAACTGATTTGGTCTGACATTATTGTATTGGATATTTTCTCCTTTATTGTGAGCTTGTAAGTTAAATAATTTGTCTGATCATCACACTTCCTGTATTTAGTTTTCTATATTTAGTTACAATTCCCTAATAGTTCTTCGTAATTTTAGTAGGTTAGAAATCTTTGAATTTCCATTCCTGAATTCACTGTTCATCTGGAATAATGCCTGAAATATATTTGCTACCTGAAAAAAATTATTTAAGAAGTAAAAATACTAATATCACACATTTAACTTAAATACAAAGAGCTTTGTTAGTCACCAGGTAATGTGGCTTATACCTCTTTTCCTTTGCTTTTTTTTAGCCTGAAGAAGTCTAGTTAATATCAATATCCTGTATTTCATAAGGAATTGATACTTATTTAGGAAAAACTATCAGAAAACCAGTCAGGGAAATTAAAATTCTCTGTGGATCTTGTCTTGAAATTTTAATCTCTTCTGATGTGATGTAACTGCTACATTGCTAGTGAATTTAAAAAAGGAGAGATCATTCCATAATCTAAAGCCTAATGCACAAAGTTTAATTTTTTCCTTCCTTAGGTGAAGGTGAGATGATGTGATTACATTTCATATGAAATCTAAAATTAGCTCAATCCAACATGTTCTCTTCAAAAGAGTAAAAGGAAAATGATGTAATGTTTTATATGTCATATTCAATTCTGCTAGTAGTCTTTATATTGCCAAAGACTTGCGGTTTTTGTGTTTGAACTTTTATAGAAGGAAATGGAGCATTGAATGGGCTATACTCAGTTGATTTTGTTAATCAAATGAGTGAAAAGAAGAGTTTGAAAGCAAGAAAAAAATACATTATTTCTTTTTAAATATGAAAGAGGGTAGTAAAACTCTCAAAATATGCATGATTATTTGGGGTGATTTTAAATGATGTGTGAAATAACCTGACTTTCTGCTGTGATGTTACACGGGAAATAATAAATGCAAACAAATATAATAAATAAAATAATTTAATGGCTTTTACCCAGTTTGAGAAATTGCTACCTATTCACTGCACTAACATCTTCAATCAAATGAAATGAGGATTGGCTAGTATGAGAATGTTTAAAAAGTGAACCCCAATTGAAATAAGAAATTATTATTATTATTATTATTATTTTTGCATTTTTCTTTAATTATTAAACTGGAATCAAACTAAGATCAAACAGTTCTGAGCTTCCCTGCAACTGAGCACAACGAGTCTGGGGAGACAAGACTCCAGGCATCTCTGGCCGGTGGGATCTGCCTATGATCATCCATTTGAGGATACAGAGAGCCAGCAAGGGACTTCTGGACCCCAGGAGGAGGACAAAAACAGTGGAAAACTGGAAAGTGGCTGCATGTATTCGATCGACCTAATCACGCCGGCAACGTTGAGGACAAGCAGCAGTGAGACTGCAAACTGGAAAGACCTTACCTGTGAACTATTTGGTGTTCTTGGACTTGGCACTCAGTTGAGATGCCTTGGGGAGAGCTTGGGCAGGACTGTGGAGAACGTTGGGCATTGTCTGGGGCCCCAGAATTAGCCACTGAGCTGGGCGAAGTAAACCATTGAGAAAGAACTGCTCCGGTAAGCTCTGTCCTCAGGGTACCAGAGCAAGGATCAGGCGGGGCAAAGTAACCTAGTGACTGAGCAGCCTAAAGGCAAGGACTGAACTGCCCTACAGCCTTAATCCCTAGGGGCAGAGTGAGGGGTTTTGGCACACTGGAGCCTTAGGCCGTTGCCCTGGGTAGAGTGCCGTGACGTCATAGTTCATAGCAACCTCAAACTCCTGGGTTTGGCGCCAGCCAGACCTCCATAAGAGCTGTACAATGACCCCTGACCAGTGATCCACACCCACTGGGCCTCCGTATTCCCTGACTAGGAACTGTGGGAGCCACGTAACCCTGCATCCTCCCTCCTGTGTCCACCCAGACTCCACATTAGCCCCTTCATCTGGCCAGGGAACCTGGTAGCTGTGTGCCCTCTGGAGTCTTCCCTACCTCTGCACAGAGCCCTTCTCCTGGCCAGAGACTGCTGGAGCCTTGGGTTCTGTCTGCCAAAGTCATTGGGCCCCAGACACTCCCAGAACTGTGCGCACCACTCCCAGCCCTGTTGCTGGATCCAGGCGTGTCGCACACCAGAGCTGCTTCCACAAGAACTCCCTAGCTAGAGAAGCTCCAGAGGAATGACACAGGGTCACTCCCTACAAAGATCCAGCAACAATAGAGTGATCCTGCTGGGGTCTAATCCTGGAGAGACACCTCCCCACCTCTGAGGACGGCCAGAGGCAACAGTGAAAAACAATCATGAGGTGAAATCAACAGAAAAACTCTGGAAATATGAATAATCAGAATAGATCAACCCCCCCAAGGATCAATGGGGCAGAAACAGCACAAGACCCAATGCACAAACAAATAGCTGAGATGTCAGAAATTGAATTCAGGATCTGGATAGCAAATAAGATTGAATTAGAATTCAAAAAGTTATCTCAAGAATTCCATGGATTCAAAGACCAAATGACCACAGATTTTGACACATTGAGACAAGAAGTTGCATCCCTCAAAGATCTGAGAAACACAGTAGAATCCCTCAGTAACAGAATGGAGCAAGCAGAAGAAAGGATTTCTGACATTGAAGACAAAGGAGAAGTGTTCACTTTTTTTCATATCCACACCAACATCTGTAGTTTTGGGATTTTGTTGTGTGGGCTACTCTTACTGGAGTTAGATGGTATTTCAAAGTGGTTTTAATTTGCATTTCTCTGATGATTAAAGATGATGAGCATTTTTTCATGTGTCTGTAGGCCGTGCACCTGTCTCAAATAGCTAAGACATTACTCACAAATAAAAACAAATCAGATGGAATCATACTACCAGACCTCAGACTATTCTATAAATCTATAGTGATCAAAACAGCATGGTATTGGCACAAAAATAGAGAGGTAGATGTATGGAACAGAATTGAGAACCAAGAGATGAATCCAGACACATAATCGTCATTTGATCTTCAATAAGCCTATCAAAAACTTTACTTGGGGGAAAGACTCCCTATTTAACAAATGGTGCGGGGTGAATTGGCTGGCGACTTGTAGAAACTGGACCCACAGTTTTCACCTGTATGTATTCTTTGATAGTAATAGATTTTCCCATGCATTTTGGACATTGTAGATTTGAGAAAATCCTAGAAAGAATTTTTAGGCTGAAAAATTCATATTACAAATTTATGATTCTTTAAAATCATAAATTTTGCTAAGTGAATAAAGGTGACCTGTTACTTGAATACCCTCATTTAAGTATCAGGGTTTTTTGTTTTTTTTTGTTTTTTTTTTTTTTAATAACCTTTTTTATACCATAGAAATGATTATAGTTCCAAATAATTACATAAAAATTTTGTTAAAATAACTTGCTGATCAGTTGGTTATATTTCTTTTAAAGTGTATTTGTGGAGTTATTTGTAACTAATAAAAATTGGTCACAGTGATATAAGGCTCCATATGGTATTCCCTCAGCATTTTGTTTGATAGTATTGGTTAATATTCATTTTCACAAAGTCCCTTTTGTCATGTTGTATTTCTTTATAATTATTTTTGTAGTTTTGTAGTTCTTATTGAATATAATAATATGACATCTTATCTTATGAAAATAGACTGAACTATTTCTGAAAGAAGTGTTATAGCAAAGCTGCAGCAAGAGTCTTTCACATGATTGTTAGGCTATGAAACTGTTCAGGACTTTGGTTTCAGAGATAGTATCTGTCCTAAGTTAATCTTTGTCAGATACCTGCCATTGCAAATGATTCAAATTCAGTGGATTTGCAGACCTTATAACAAAGAAATACCATACACTATTTTTTTTTTTTTTTATTGTTGGGTATTCATTGAGGGTACAAGAAACCAGGTTACACTGATTGCATTTGTTAGGTAAAGACCCTCTTACAATTGTGTCTTGCACCCAAAAGGTGTGGCACACACAAAGACCCCACCCCCTCGCTCCTTCCCTCTCTCTGCTCTTCCTTTCCCCACCCCTCCCTCCTTATTTCTCTCTCTGCTCTCCCTTTCCCCCACCCCCACCGTGTCCTTAATTGTCATTAATTGTCCTCATATCAAAATTGAGTACATAGGATTCATGCTTCTCCATTCTTGTGATGCTTTACTAAGAATAATGTGTTCCACTTCCATCCAGGTTAATACAAAGGCTGTAAAGTCTCCAT
>CAUYPK010104492.1:0-11874 GCA_963574355.1 Loris lydekkerianus | reverse complement strand
GATACCAGGATTTGATTCTTCAGTAGGTCCTTGGTCTCAGGGATTCAAAGAATGAACACATGAACCTCATATCAGTGGTGAAATAAGAGTTTTATTAGAATTTATAATGAAATACAGTAGAAGTAAAAAGCACCAGAAATTCTAGAAGGGGGAAAGAACTGAAGGACCCCCCCCCCTGAGAATCTCTACCTGGGCTCTTTTATTTGTGGGTCTTAAGTCTAGAGGATTACACAGGGATGGCAATTGATCCTTTACAGTATTTTTCCATAGGAAGGGATTAAGGTGTGTGCTCCTACCCAAGGTAGAACCACCCACCAATAATCACAGGCTACTTTGTTCATGGTCTTATCAGAGCTCAGGGGTGTGTCAGAAAAAGAAAGTCTGCTTGAGCCTGAAAATTGGGGGTGACCTCTTATTTTACCTGACCTACAGAAGTGGGGTGCTTCTTGTCTAGCCCTGGGTGGTAGAATCCTGTATCAATTGAAAAGGAAAGGACGGGTCATTGAAGCACTTAGGTGTATACACAAACCTTTTGAACCAGAATTGAGTGTGGAGAAGAGAACCACAATATTTTGTAACAGATTGAACCCAACAACAAACCCAGCTAGTCACGACACAGCTTAGCAGGAATAAGGTTAAGCATATACATGGCAACTCAGGGTAACACCTCTTGTGATGTCATTCATAATGACCATGTAATGATTTCATCCTGTAATGTCCTGGGAGACAGGCTTTGGGTCAAGATACTAAGTGGCCTTTTCTACTCATATAAGCTGGTACATCTTAAGGGCTTCGACCAGGACACTTCTTATCCTTGCATCCACAGACATAAAAGAGATCTTCCATTTCTGCCTCATTGATTCTATTGACAGTTTATATTTCTGGCACTGGGCTGACACAACAGTTGAGATTCTGTATAGCAGTGTGACTCAGGCTGCCTCACAGTTAATATAACTTGATGGAGTCACTTAAGTAAGACACTATTTGTATTTTTTGTTGTTGTTATTTCTTTTGTGATGAAAGAATTTCACTTTGTCACACTTCCTAGAGTGCCCTGGCATCACAGTTTATACCAAGCACCTACTGTTGAGCTTAGGCAATTATTTTGCCTCAGTCTCCAAAGGAGAAGGGACTACAGGAGAACAGAAAAACAACCAGTTTTTTTTTTGTTTGTTTTTTTGTTTGTTTTGTGTGTGTGTGTGTGTGGAATTTGGCCAGGGCAGGATTTGAATTCACCACCCATGTTATATGCGCTGGCACTTTGCCAGAAACAAAACCATTGCAAGGATCTGTCTGACACCTGTCACAAAACATCTGTTATATAGAATTTACAAATTTACTATGCTTGCCTACAGCCTCAATTTTGTCATAGATTCAAAGGTCTTAAGAATATCTAATTTGCTAGAATGATCAAAGTAATTCTGGTATTTTTAGATGAAAACCTTCGTTTTTTTGTTGGTTTGTCTGTGCATTTGAGTCTGTATGGTTATTTTTGAGACATGGTATCTGTATGTGCCCAGATTAGTCTTCTGTAGGCTCAGCCTAGATCATAGCATCCTCTAACTACAGGATTCAGGAAATCGTCCTGTCTGAGAGTCCCATGTGGCTAGGACTACAGATGACTGTGACGAGGTCTAGATGATTGTTCATGTTTTTACTGAAGACAGGGTCTAAATCTTGTTCAGTCCATTCTCAGCACCCCCTCATTAAAGAACTCCATTCATTTCAGCATGTCAGAAGGCTGGGATTATAATTGTGCACCACCAAGTTTTGTCATTTCCTCTGTCTTGGTTTCAATCTTTCCCTTCATTTCTTCCCCCTATTTCACTTTATCCTTTCTTCCTCTAAGTTTTTCTCTCTTATTTGCTACCTCTCCATTCCTTTCTCTTCTTAATTATTTTCTTTCTTTTATGTCTCTCCTCTACACCACAAATAAAACTTCTCTAGTAACAAACAGACAGACAAACTATACAAGTTCTCCCTGAATGTGTAGTCTTGAATTCTATACTTGAAATGGCTGAATTGTGTAGTGTATAAATTATATCTCAATAGAGCTGTTATTTTTTAATGTAAAGGTATATGAGTATAATTGAGAAAAATCTTCACCAAAAGATAAGCATAAATGAGCACCATTGATTACACATATAATCTCTGCAATTTCAGAGGCTGAGGCAGAAAGATCACTGGAAGCTAAGGGGTTTCAGAAATTGAGCAACAGTAAGACCCCAATTGTCAAAAAACTAAGTGCAATACTTTGATAGTAGTGGTGGCATGGGCTTGTAGTCTCAGCTTCTCAGAAGCATAAATGAAGAATGATCACTTGTGCTCAGAAGGTTAAATTTCCTTGAGCTATAATAGTACCAATGTCTTTTGGGGGAGAGGCAAAGCATGAATCACAGTATCCAATGTATAAGAGAGATACTCTATAGGTGCAGAAAAAGTCTGGTAGCATACAACTTTTTTTATATATTAAATCATAGCTGTGTACATCAATGCGATCATGAGGCACCATACACTGATTTTATAAACAGTTTGACACATTTTCATCACACTGGTTAAGACAGTCTTCCTGTCATTTTCTTAGTTATTGTGTGAATACAATTATATTCTATATTTACTAAGTTTCACATATACCCTTGTATAATGCCCCGCAGGTGTAATCTCACCAGTCACCATCCCTCTATTTATTCCCCACATTCTTAGGTTAGATCTGGGTTATAGCTTTCATATGAAACCCATAAATTAGTTTCATAGTACATATTTTATCCACATATTCTAAATGGGATTTATTTGGATGTATCAGCACAGTAGCCCTAGTTCCTTATTTTGACCACCCATAACTGGGTTATAGCTTTCATATGAAAGCCATAAATTTGTTTCATACAACATATTTTATACACATATCCCAAATGGGATTTACTACCAGAATTTCCAGTTTAGTTCAATACAGAAAGATCAACTAATAGAACACACTACATTAATAAAGTCAATAAGGAAAACCACACGGTCACTTCAAATGACATAGAAAAGTCTTTTGACAAAGGCAATATATCTTGTTGATAAAATCTAAATATATTAGATCATGTCATCAGCAAAGAGGGAGAGTTTGGCCTCCTCTACTCCCATTTGGATTCCCTTGATTTCCTTGCCTAATTGTATTGACTAGAAATTCCAGAACTATGTTGAAGAGTAACCGGCACAGAGGACAACCTTGTCTGGTTCCAGTTCTAAGAGGAAAAGCTTTCAGTTTTACTCCAGTTAATAAAATATTAGCTGTGGATTTGTCATAGATAGCTTCAATCATTTTTAGAAATGTGCCACCTATATCTATACTGTTCAGTGTTTTAATTAGAAAAAGATGCTAGGTTTAATAAAAATGCTTTTTCTGCAACTATTGTGAAGCTTATATGATCTTTATTTTGCCTTTGTTAATATGGTGGATAATGCTTATGAACTTGCATATATTAAATCAGCCTTGCATTCCTGGGATAAAACCTAATTGATCATGATGTATGACTTTTTTTGATGATAAGCTGTAATCTATTGGCTAGCATTTTGTTGAGAATTTTTGCATCTGCATACATGAGTGAGATTGGTCTGAAATTGTCTTTTCTGGTTGGGTCTTTTCCTGGTTTTAGTATCAGGGTAATATTTGTTTTATCTGTTGGGGAAGATTTCTTCCTCAATTTTTTGGAATAATTTCTGCAGTACAGGGATAAGCTCTTAGTTGAAGGTTTGATAGAATTCTGGTGTGAAGCCATTTGGACCTGGGCATTTTCTGGGTGGAAGCTTTTTTGTTTTTTTAATCTCAGTGATTAAAATTGGTCAGTTCAGGAGCTCTATTTCTTCCTGGCTAAGTCTATGGAGAGGATGTGATTCCAAATATTAATCCATTTCCTTCACATTATCAAATTTCTGGGCATAGATTTTCTGGTAGTATTCACAGATGATGTCTTGTATCTGTGTGGGATCAGTTATTATTTCTCCTTTATAATTTCTCATTGAAGTTACTAGACATTTTACTTTTCTGTTTCTTTTTACTCTGGTCAAAGATTTATCTATTTTATTTATTTTTTCAAAAAAAATTTTTCTTGTTTCGTTACTTTTCTGAATGATTCTTTTGTTTTCAATTTCATTGATCTCTGGTTTGATTTTGAATTTTTTTTTTCTTCTACTGGCTTTGGGCTTATATTGTTCTTCTTTTTCTAATTCCATTAGATGGCTTGTGAGTTTGTTGATACCTTATCTTTCTGTTTTTTGAATGTAGGCATCTGACATGGCCATCCTTATCATTCTTTGCTTTTGTGGTTTAAAGCCCGTTGTATCTGCGAATAAATTTGCAACTTCTACTTTTTTATGAATGCCATTTGCCTGAATTATAGATGAAAATCCCTTCATGACAAATCTATATTTATCTTTTAAGTCAAAATGAGATTCTTGTATGCAGCAGACACGTGGCCTGAGTATTTTTATCCATTTAGCCAACCTGTGCCTGTTTAGATGACAATTTAAGCGGTTCTTATTAATTGAGAATGTTGATAAACCTGGTAATATTTTGGGAATAGATTTTTTTCGCATGTCCATTGGATATTTTTAAACTTTTATTCTCTGTAGAACTTGGAATTTGATTCAAAGTTTCTGAATGAGTTTACTTTGGTGGTATATTATTGTGCTGGTCAGTATAAAGGATAGGTCTGAGAATATCCTAACGAGCTGGTTTACTTAAAAAATTTTTCTTCAATATGTGAATTTCGTTAAAGTATTTGCTTTCTCAATCATAATTGAAACTTACATTAGCTGGATACAGAATTATGAGTTGAAAGTTATTTTATTTTAGGAGGTTAAAGGTAGATGAGAACTCTCTCCTAGCTTGAATAGTTTCAGCAGAGAGATCTGAAGTCATTACAATATTCTTCCCTTTTTAGTTTATGTTTTTCTGATATCTGGCTGCTTGCAAATCTTTCTCCTTTGTATAACCTTAGTTGTGGTTAATTATAATGTGTATGGTAGATGATTTATTTGAGTTGAGTAATGTTGGGGTTCTGAAACTTTCTTCTATCTGGATTTCTTTTCTTTTCTTCTTCTTCTTCTTTATTTTTTTTTCACCACCCTTGGTGAAATGCCATGATGTCACAGGACTCACAGCAACCTCCCACTCTGGGGCTTCTGCGATTCTCCTGCCTCAACCTCCCGAGCTGATATCTGAATTTCTGAAACTCCTTCTATGTTTGGAAAGTTCTCTTCAACTATCCGGTCAAATGAAGCATCTGGGCATTTTACATTATTGGCTTCAGTAATTCCTATAAGGCAAATTTTAGTTTCTTGGAAATTGTCCCAGAACTTTCTGAGAGAATGATCCATTTTTTCCCTCTACTTCTCTTCCTTTTGAGTGTTTGGGAGCTTTGAAAAGCTTTATCTTCCATGGGAGAAATCCTTTCTTTTGCCTGCTCCATTATGTTACTGAGCTATTCTACTGTATTTCTCAGATATTTAAGGGTTGAAATATCTTGCCACAATCTGTCAAAATATTTGGTGATTTTGTTTTTGAATTCATTGAATTCTTGAGACAACTTTTGAAACAATCCTAGAATTTCTACTTTCAACTTTAACTCCAGTCTGTTAATCATATTTGTTATTTAAATTTTGAATTTGATTTGTGACATCTCAGTTATTTTTTTATGAATGGAATCTTCTGCTGTGTCCAATTTATTGTTACTTGTTGGAGTTGATCTATTCTGATGATTCATGTTTTTTCTACATATTCCACTCCATAATTATTTTTATCCACTTGGCTAGATGAGCAGATTGGGTGAAATTGGGTTGGTGGTTCCTGGAGTAGTGATTAACAAGCTCTTTACCACAAGATGTCACTGGTGACTTCAGCTTTTCCCCTATAGCTTTCAAAGGACCTTTACATTACTATGGCCTGAGACACTGGGGATGAGCTTGGTTTAGTGAGGCTAAGTGATGACTGTCTAGTTTTTATGTGGTTATCTGTCCAATTTTATTGTATCAGTAATTCTAGCTTAAAGTCTCAGCTGTGAAGAAATACCAGCAACTCAACAGCCTGCCACCCATGGACAATAACTAGAATGGAAAATAAAATCTTCCCACAACACAACCAGGATAACACCTTACATGGTCTTCAGGCAATTGGCCCATGACAAGAGTTCCAAATCAATTGTCTCAGTCAGCAGATAGTCTCACATGGGAGCGTTCAAAACTTCTCCAGCTGGAATATACCAAGCATCTGCTATTAGAATTATGAATAGCTGCGTTGCTTCATGAAGTCATAAGGGCCCACGCAGCAAGTGCATCTTACAAGGGTATTTGTGAAACTGAGTAAATGTGGAATGTAAATGTCTTAGCACAATAACTAAGAAAATGCCAGGAAAGCTATGTTAACCAGTGTAATAAAAATATGTCAAACGGTCTATGAAACTAGTGTATGGTACCCCATGATCACATTAATGTACACAGCTATGATTTAATACAAAAAAAAAATCAGTCTTGGATAGTTGATACCTCCTTCTCCACATTGCAGCTCTGTCACAACCAGTTCCTATTAACGGCACAGGGTTGTGACCAAGTTCTCTACAATGAGCATATGCACCAAGAGTTTGTGACTGTCTGAATCACAGGAAAATATATGTCTCTTTGGGCAGACTGCTGCACTCTGCCACCAGCCAGCAAGTTGAGCTAAATCCTGACAACTTCAATTGTTTAATGGAAGCTGTGGAGTTTAAATCCATTCAGGCCGCATCCCAGATTAATTTTGCTGCCACTTATGTTCTCCCAAAATTGGCATTACTGTCCCAGATATACTCTCCTGCTGGCCAGGAACTGTTTGAGTTCACAGTAACTGTGACTGAGCCCCGTCCTGTGCCTCTGTTACTGTCCAATTCTCATGAGGGTGGTGTATTGGGTTCTGATGCACTCTGTTTTGGGCCAGGTGCAGTTATAGCTGACAAACAGCTCTCAGTTTCTGCCCCACCATGAGCTGGTGATGCTGACACACCTGCTTTTGTTCCTGCTATACTTAGCTGGAGGCCAGTTACACTTTGAGCTCACAAGAGCAGAAATTCTGATTCAGCCGCTACCACCTCTGCACATACCCAAATTCTATTGTCTGTACCTTTAGCACACTATCCCAGCAGATAACACCTTGTTCATACCCTTTTCAAATGAGTCCTGCATTTCCATCCCAGATTTTTTTCACCTATAACTTCCACAGGAGTAGAGACCAGGTCCCTCTCATTGCTATGAAAGGGGGGAAGTGTCTTTCCAAAGTATCCCTAGGGTTGTGAGCCCTACTGTTTCAACACTTGCTTCTGCACTGTGCCACATGAATCTGCTTCATTCTCTTCTATATTGCTTCTTTGCTTCACAGTCCCCTCTTCACACCCATGCCACAGAATAGCAAAGACCTGGAAAAGCCCAAGCTGTATCTACACCTCTCAAGAAAATGCCCAAGAGCCTGGATTCCATGGGGGACACACTTCCAGAGCTTGAAGTGAGAGTGTAGGAGAGAGCTAGTGTTCATAATTTTGCATAGAGTCTATTTTAAGTTGTATGCCTGGTGGGAGATTATGATGGCACTCTAATGTGTACTCTCTAAGGATGAAGTTCTGAATTTAGGGTTTATCTCTTGTGAGATAAAATACGAAGATAGGAAGATAACTGAACACTGTTGGCATGTTTTTAGAAAGTGTACTGTGAGCCATTCTCATGGGGTAGGGAATACCTGTATGTCGGCGAAGGATAATCTATCTGTTGTTTTCTTTCTTCTTGTTGCAGTTCACCACTACAGGGAAGGTGATCACTATTAAAACTTCTCTCTTAGCTCAGCTGTAAACCATCAGCTTCCTTGCTAAACTTCTGTCCTTTAATGCCACTTCCGGATGGGAGCCTCTTTGGAAAGCTGGCTCCAGTTTGGCACCTTGCATCCTCCTACTTTCACCTTTATCATAATTATTTTAAGGTTCATTTCTATTGTAACATAACTTGTCACTACATTAGTTTTGATTGTTGAAAAATATTCATTATGTAAATATAGCACAGTATATGTATCCGATCATCTGTATATCCTATTAGTAGTCCTGAAGACTTTCCCTTCTAATCTAAAATTTTTTTCTTTCTATTCGTCAGTGTTTTTTTTTTTTAAATTAAATTATAGCTGTGTACATTAATGCGATTATGGAGCACCATACACTAGTTTTATAGACCGTTTGACACATTCTCATCACACTGGTTAACATATCCTTCCTGGCATTTTCTTAGTTATCGTTTTAACTTAATTTACATTCTACATTTACTAAGTTTCACATACCCTTGTAAGAAGCACAGCAGGTGTAATCCCACCAATCTAAAATTTTTGAAAGTTTTCATTAACAAAATATTTTGCCTCTATCAAAAGTCTTTTCTCTGTCTGATGTGGTCACCATGTGGTTTTTCATATTGGTTGTATTAATGTAGTGATTTTTTTTATTTTTGTCTTAGGTCACATATATATACATATATCATAAATACATTTATGTCTTTGTGGAATTCAATGTGTTTTTTACTTCTACAAATTGGAGTGCTTCTATATCCTACTAATTTGCATAGCTTTCACCTCATTTATTAATCACGGTGTTAAGACATTTGTGTTCATCCATTAATAAATTTGACTTGAACCCTTAAAATATCCTTCATAGGTGAGAGAAAATAGTTTATTTACCCATATTGAGATAAACTAGCAATCCTGGTAATTAATACTGTAAGAACAAGTTCACTTTATTTTGTTAAAACTAACTTCATCTGTCAGTCAGTCTTCATTTTGCAGCTGCATATCAAAGGCATTAGGCAACCTGCTCCCTCCTCTGCCCCCCATCCTTGCCCTATGATCTACACCCTTACACAATATCTGCTCTGAGCAATAGCAACACTATTTCAGATACCCAAGGACAAATACTACACAGTCACCTAGATCCCTATCAGCTCACCCCAGCAGCTCACCTAACACCCCCTACCTTTTCTTTCCTTTCTGTACCTTTAAAAAAGTCCCTCCTTTTTGAGATCAGGTCTTCTCTACTCTCCTGCTGCACCAAGACTAGGGATCCCAGGCTCAAGCTTATAAATAAACAAGCTCTTGATTTTGCATCGTACTTGATCTTCGGGTGATTTATGTGGGTGATTCCTCAACTTGGGAACAACATGTGAGGGCTCATCTGGAAGAACCCCCCAAAATCATCGAGGACCTGTTCCAGAGGTAAGTATGTGTGTGCTGGCATTTGTATTGTCCTATTCTGTGTTGGTTCCATTTGTTGAATCTGTAGTTGGGATGTGGAATCCCTGACACAGAAGAGGGGACAGCCCCATGGATGGGGGACTGAGATGTTGATTCCCCAGTTCATGCTCAAGAAGACCAAGGAGAGGCTATCATTCTGATTAAGAAATAAGGCGGGTCAAAATGCCAGACAGGGTTACACCATCATCTCATTTTCAGTTTTGCCTGAAAGGGCAGGCTTCTGTCTTCTGGAGGTATCTTGGGTGTTATTTGTTTTGTCTGTGTTTTAGTGTATTCGAAGAATGACATGGGACAGATGCAGATGACCTCCCTCTCCCTAACTTTGACTCATTTCCAAGACTTCAAAGACAAAGCCCAATAATATGTCTTTTATGTGTCCCGAGGTAAACTTCAGGCTTTATGCAGAAATAAATAGCCAGTGCACCACATAGGATGACCACCAGAGGGCACTTTTCATCTCCCCATTATCTTTCAGGTCAAAGATACAGTCTATTGATCTGTGACAGGGCACTGGGACAAAATCCCACATATAACTACTTGGCAGGACCTTGAGGAGAACCCGGCATCGTGGTTAAAACCCCTCCTTCCTCCATCAGGCAAGGATGTAGTAGCTAATGAAGTAGCTAAACTCCTAGCAATGAAGTGGAAATAGGCGAAGTCCCCTGAACCCACTGCCCCTCTTCCCCTGTCCTCCCAGAAGGAACTGCTCTAGAAGTGCTCATACCCCCTCCCTATCAACCCTCATGTCAGGAGATACCTGTTCCCCAGAGTCCACCAGGCAGCAAGACCACCCCTGCCCCAGGTCCAGAGGGTAGCCACCAGAACCCACTAGAGCCCTATGCGATCTGACAGCCAGACTCCACAATGTTGCCTCTCTGTGCAGCAGGCCTCCTGATGAAGCCAACCTAGTGAATCAGCTGTACCACTATTGGCCCTTCACCAAAAGTGATCTTTATAACTGGAAAATGCAGAATTCTAAGTTGTCCAAAAAACTTACTACCTTTATTGACCTCTTAGACTCAATTCTTTTACCCCCCCCCCAGCCTACCTGGGATGATTGTCACTAACTGTTACAGGTTCTTTTCAAAACTGAGGAACAGAACCTCATCTTGGATGAGTCCAGGAAGGCTGTCAAAGATGCAAAGGGAAGCCCCACCACCAACCAGGCTCCCGTCGTTACCGCTTTTCCTCTTACTTGCCCCGATTGGGACTTTAATATGGAAAAAGGTTAGATTAGACATCAAGTCTACCGCCAAACTCTAATGAGGGGTCTTTGTAAAAGGGCTAGAAAGCTGACTAATTTGGCCAAGGTAGGTAATGTACAGCAGGAAAACACAGAATCCCCAGCAGCTTTCTTAGAAAGTATTATGGAGGCATTCCACATGCAAACACCCTTAGACACTGAAGCTGAGGAGAATAGAGCAGCAGTTGTCTCGTTCTTTGTAAATCAGTCAGCTTCAGACATTAAATGCTAGCTGCAGTTTGTTGATAGATTGGGCAAGAAGTCTTTGCAGGATGTCCTAGAAGTTGCTAAAAGAGTCTACAACAACCATGAGACTCCTGAAGAAAAGCAAAAAAAGGCGGCTAAAAGAAAGACCCATGAATTAGCCAGCATCTTCCCGGCCTCCACATCTGCAACGTCAGACGACAAAAACAGATGGCTGTGCCGAATGGTGGCAGGAGGTAAGGAGAGCTTTCCACATCAGGAAAGTCTTCCTCCAGAAAAACCAGTGCTACTATTGTAAGGAACATGGACACAGGACCCAGGAGTGCTGAGACCACCTACCATACCTTCATGCATCCCCCCAGTGCTAGTTTTGGAACTGAGCGGGCTTGAAAGGAAGCAAGGGTTAAGACTTGCTACCCATCCCTGAGCCTCAGATAACACTCTTAGTGGAGGGGAATCCAATTAATTTCCTTGTAGATACAAGAGCCTAGCATTCAGTCTTGACACAGGACCATGGTCCTATGGATGCCAGGAAATCATGGGTTCAGCAGGACACGAGCATCACACAATATTTATGGACAACCCAAATAACCATGGACTTAGGTGTAGGCCAGGTATCCCACCGGTTCATGGTTATTCCAGACTGCTCTTACCCTCTCCTTGGGCGAGACCTCCTAACTAAGGTAGGGTTGCATATTATTTTCAAAGATGAAGGACCCTTTATCACAGACCAGCATTGGAGCCCCATATAAATACTCACCCCAAAACTTGAAGATGAGTACAGGCTGCACCAGATGTCACTGTATGGCTGAAAACCTATCCACTTATCTGGGCTGAGACTGGAGGAGTGGGGCTAGCTGCGCACTGACCACCAGTTGTCAGAGCGTAAGCCAATGACTGCATCTGTATGAGTACGGCAGTATCCCATGTCTCAAGGGGCCTGGAAGGACATCACACCTCACATCAAGAGACTTTTTAAGAGTGGGATACTAGTGCCATGTCAATCTGCATGGAACACTCACCTGTTGCCTGTAAAAAAGCCACTAATAAATATAGACAAGTCCAGGACCTAAAAGAGGGTACTAGACGTCAACCCCACTGTCTCAATTCCTTATACACTATTAAGTGCTCTCACCCC